>JAOQGN010268510.1:0-10284 GCA_027564295.1 Himantozoum antarcticum | reverse complement strand
GTTAAAAAAGGAAAATATTTTTATATCTCACAAAACCTATTGAATTTAATTGGATCGGTTGTGTATCTGTATCGAATTGGTTTTTTGGAAATGGGCCACCTAGTATCAGTATCTGGATCGGATGGTGTTTTTGTGTATCGGGGCAGCCCTATTCGATTCCCGCTGTGGTCCTAAATTAGTTTTCTGCTAAGAATCCTCGGGCAAAATAATTTCTCCGCTAAGAATACTTGGGCCAGATTATTAATCCTAAAGTTGCTTCCTGTGTTCTGGTCAGCAGGTAAAATACTGGAGGCCAGTTAGGGTTTCCCTCAACAAGCTCAGTTATTGGACTACCACTACCTGCAGGTTGTCTGTCTGTGGAGAAGACAACTTCCTTGCACTTCCATTGTAATATGAGTTGTAAGCTAAGGCTCGTACCTGTTCAACCTGCTCTATTTCCTGTCGGAGGTTTTTGTAGACTGGCATTAACTGTCCAAGTGGTATCTTAGGTATATCGTGTGCAGACTGGTTAAATCTATTCATCAAGCTGTTAGAAGCTGTGTAGTCTAGCTGTTGTTTGAATGCCTTAGCCTGTGATAGAGCCTGTAATGACATTAAGCATATCCATGTTCAAGCATCACTGGCATGAGCCAATTGGCACATGTATTACAGCAGAGATCAGACCCTAATATACAGTATCATTCAACAGACATATGTGAAACGATGCTCTATGTACAGATTGCTAAGTAGTGTGCAAGTCGAAATATGCCGAGATCTTGATAGCTTTGTATGACCTTTGTATGACCTATGTAGCATATTTATGACACAGTAGCAGATAATGTAGCATATTTATGACACAGTAGCAGATAATGTAGCATATGACAAAGTAGCAGATAATGTAGCATATGACACAGTAGCAGATAATGTAGCATATGACACAGTAGCAGATAATGTAGCATATGACATAGTAGCAGATAATGTAGCATATGACACAGTAGCAGATAATTCCAATGTTGTTGTACAGGGGAGTTAAAAAGCACAGGAAATTTTTTGCTTTGGGAAAAGTATTGTAGATATATGGAGGAGCAAGTCAGTAGTAGCATAACAGGCCTGTCTTGTCACATTAGTTTGATATTAAGTAGCAGGATATTAGAGAATAATAACATAAAAATAGTGTTGTAAAGCCACTATAATACTACTATTTCACTGTGAAGCGATATAAATCATAATATTTACATAGATTACTGTTAAGTATTATTAGATTTTAAAACAATTTAATATTATCAATTAAATATTAAATTCAATGTTCAGCTTTAATATTCCTAATAATTATAAGCTCAGAATTATATTTAGCAACAATCAAAAGTGATGGAATGTTTCAGCAGATTACAGGAATTGCATTAGCATTATTTACATCATTCCCTGCATATTATTAGTGCATACTATTAACAATGACATAATGACACTCTGTGTAGTGCCACACATTCCGTTAGGATTGTTGAGATTATATCAAGTTATTCATTAGCCAACCAGTAACAAGAGTTGCTGTAATGTGGATTGAAATATAATGAATCGGATTGAAAATTGAATTTCCGGACCTGAAGGTCCAGAAGGTCCTTCTTGGTGATTGAAGGATATTATGAACTGCTGTTTGTTTGCTTCAATATGATTTTTGGTGGAAATGCAAGTTTCAATATACCATAATATTGTTCTCCTAGCAGTTGTAAGGACTTGGATTATCAAAATTATATATTAATTCAAATTGCTTACAAATTAAGAAGGATACATGTTATATGACACTGGATACAAAACCAGTCATGCTTGACTGAAAGTGCACAACTTGAGTAAGTTTTAAACATTCCTAGTTCCTAGTATATAATTTCAAAGGCCACAATTCCGAGAATAATTATTATCTTCACATATTGCACAAACATAATTAGTTTGCTAAACAGAATGTTCATAGTCACCAGAGAATGGATTTGATCACATCTACATAATTTCAGAATTCTGACGTACAAGCTAACGAATTTATTTAGTGACATGCAAAAGTGTGGCTAGAATATATAATTAGATAGTGTAAGACGCATATCATCCTATGTGTGAAACTATGATTAATGGACAACAGTGTTATGTGACAAGATGTGAAGAAATATGAAGAGTTGAAACTACGAATCGATATGTGAAAAGAAGAATTGCGTAAAGAAGCTGGAGGAAAGAACTAGATATGAAGAGATGGCGTGAAGAGGAAAGAGCTAGATATGAAGAGATGGCAGTACTCACTCGCCTACCTCATCTCTCTGCCGTAGTGCATTCTGCCTATCTTCTTCGCTACTCAAATACTTTCTGTTAGCGGAGTCTGCCTCTTTCCGCCACGCCTCGCATGCCTAAATTAGTGGACACAATCATAGCTATCATAAGGAGATCATTGGGACATCAATAAGGCACAGATACTAGAACTTCACAAATTTGCGTTTAGGTGCAGTAGTGGCGATTTTCAGCTTAGATTATTGGGGTTAGGGACGCGAATGCACTTTTTGTACTTCTCCATCTACAATTTTCTATAGATCACAGGCTATCTCAAAAACCGCCAGTCCTGCATCTACCTCCAGATTTGGGTTTCTCTATAATTTTGCATACCAGTTCAAACTTTCACAACGATAAATTTCCACTATTTCCAAAACCGCAAGGAACTTCAAAAAGTCACATGTGCTGTGACAGAATGTGCATAATATATAATACCCCAAGTGTTAATTTGGCAATACAGAGTTGCACGATATGGAGAGAAGTTATGTCAGTTTTGCTTGTTTGTATTGTTTAAGGTGGTAATCCAATAGCAGAGTTAGTCGAGGGAAACCCACCCGGCCTCCAGTTTTTTCCCTGCTGATCAGAACACAGGAAATAGAGAGACAGAGAAATAATTTTTGACCAATTATGTTATGTCAGTTTTGTCAGTTTTGTGTGGTTTGCTTTAAGCTTTTTAGGTTATAAATTTCATTAGTCTAAATATAACCAATATCATAGTACTAATGAAAACTCATTTGCATGACAAGAATATCCTTTAGCTTGGTATTCTTGGAGCACATTGGTACCACCTTTTGTAAACAGAGCCATTCAGCGAGAGGTCAGTACCTTTGGTTACAAGGAATCTCACTTTCAGACAAACTTTTCCAACAAATGAGAGAATAGCTCTGAAACATGAGCCTGCTGCACAGTAATAAATTAAGCATCTGTCAGGTATAAAATGGATTTCAAAGGTGGTATGAATCTGTTGCCAATGCTGCACACACTACCCACAACACAACAATACCTCCCTACCCTTTCTGCCCCACTGCTGCACCACTACTGCACAACACTACCCTACCCCCCTACCCTTTCTGCTGCACCACTGCTGCACAACACTACCCTACCTCCCTACCCTTTCTGCTGCACCACTGCTGCACCACTGCTACACCACTGCTACACCTCTGCTACGTACTTACATTTCTAGCTTGATAGTATGCTTCTTCCCACTTGGCTGCTTTAGCCTTATAAAGTACCAATTCCTCCTTTAATTTCAGGATAGCATCCTGCCCCGCATTACCACTACTTGATAATCTATAGAGGGAAACAATAGTAAGCATCACAGTGTAGCAAGTGCAGAACTAGTAGCAAGTACAGAACTAGTAGCAAGTACAGAACCATTAGTAAGTACAGAACCAGTAGTAAGTACAGAACCAGTAGTAAGTACAGAACTAGTAGTAAGAACAGAACTAGTAGTAAATACAGAACTAGTAGTAAGTACATGACTAGTAGCAAGTACATGACTAGTAGCAAGTAAAGGACTAGTAGCAAGTAAAGGACTAGTAGTAAGTACATGACTAGTAGCAAGTACAGAACTAGTAGCAAGTAAAGGACTAGTAGTAAGTACAGAACTAGTAGTAAGTACAGAACTAGTAGCAAGTACAGAACTAGTAGCAAGTAAAGGACTAGTAGTAAGTACAGGACTAGTAGCAAGTACAGGACTAGTAGCAAGTACAGGACTAGTAGCAAGTACAGGACTAGTAGCAAGTACAGGACTAGTAGTAAGTACAGAACTAGTAGTAAGTAAAGCACTATTAGGTGGTTTTCTTGCACACATACTGTACAAACACAAATAAGGATGCTTGACAACACTATTATCACCCTAAATAATCCAATGCCGTATTGTCATACTTTAACACTGTTCCAGCTAGTCAATTGTGTTTTAGAGTTTGTCTATAGTGAATTAAAAGGAAATGGAATCTGCTAAAAACAAGTTTTATTGGCAAATAGCTTCGTATAAAAAATGTAAATCATGATACGCTTGTCAGATAAAACTTGTCAAAGTTTTGTTAAAGTACATCACTTGTAGCATGTGAACATATTGAACATGCCACTTAATAATAATAAGTATTGCTTGCCGTCTAGTTAGACGATGACTAAATCATGTGTGATGCTGCTTAGCCATATTTTTGATTGTGGAAGAGGGAACCTAGGCCTCAGTACTAATAGGCCTGCTCTGCTCCCAGTTTGGACAATGCCAACCTAATCAGAGGGATGCATCACGCAACACGTCTGGAGGTGACCAAGCCAGTGACAGCTTTTCACTTTCAACTTTCCCATTAGGACAAGGGTGGGTATTTGACATGCTTGTGATATTGCAGTTACAACACGGGCCTCCGGTGTTTTAGGTCCTGATCCGAATACACCACGCAAATACAGATTAGAAGAACCTTGCTGAAGGCGTTCTGAAAGAATGCTAAAGCTGGGACTCAAACCTCTAACCTGGGTTGAAGATGCTAGCCACTACCAACTATGCCATGAACGTGTCACTTACCCGTTACAACGTGTCACTTACCCATTGGCAAATAAACTAGAGGAGTTGTTAAAGCTATTGTTGGTAGCTGAAGGCAGGATAGCTTGAGAGGATGCACCCGCAGATCGAGGTGATAGGATAGTTTGAGAGGATGCACCCGCAGATCGAGGTGATACTAATGGGTTGAGGTCACTGCCTAATGATGAAAACCTATTAGATCGATTCTACAATGACATGAACGTGTAGAACATTAATTATACAAAGAGACAAATATTGAATGCATTATACAAATAAGGGCATAATATCTACATACTGCCGTAGCCTGGCAAAACACAAACTCAATGTTGGTTTTTTTTCTTTAGAACAACATAACAATCACAGGACAATCACATGACAATCACATGACAATCACAGGACAATCACAGGACAATCACATGACAATCACATGACAATCACATGACAATCACATGACAATCACATGACAATCACATGACAATCACATGAAAGAAAGAAAATTATATTCTGCTAACCTTTAGACAAGGCTTTCTGAAGTTGCAAATGAAACCATAACTGAAACCATGTTAGTTTTACTTTTTTAAAGATATTTAAGTACGGCATTAGTAAAAATTTCAAATTGAGTTACTGTGTCTTGTCAGATTAGGGCAGTATAGTTCTAGTATAGTTCTAGTACGCTGCTGCTGCTGCTGAGCATATCTCTTATGAAGTAGTGATTAAAGTTCTGACTAGCAAATTATACCACAATTGGTTAGTGAACTTGTTTGGTAGCATTTAAAGGTTTAGTGTGCTTTACGAGGATAAGATAATAATTAAAACTTCCCCTTTCTAAGTAGTAAAATCAAGATTTGCAAAAGTTTTGTGAAGACTGAAGAAGATTTGCGGAAGATTTGCAGAGTTATCTTACCTGTAGATGGGGAATACTCATAGGAATAGTTCCTAAAGGAGACATGGGTGGGCTCTGAGATAGACTACCACCACCTTCGTGTACCCGATCTGGTATAGACATAGGTAGTGAGAATGAATTACTCATATAACCTGAAATATAACGGCAACATGCCAACACTCCTGTTATAGCAAATATTGCCAATAAATATCGCAGGGAGATATGCGTACTCGGAGGGGTTATGTCGAATAGAGGGAAGCGTACTCGGAGGGGTTATGTCGAATAGAGGGAAGCGTACTCGGAGGGGTTATGTCGAATAGAGGGAAGTGTACTCGGAAAAAATAAGGTTATATCGCAGGGAGGTAATCGGATACTCCAACCAGATTTGTTCCATATAAACGGAACGATTAAAGGTATAAATGTGGGACAAAACATTAGCAAAACGTTAAATATTTATTTCTAGTTGATCTACTCCATTGCTCAAGAAACCCATCCTCCCAATTTGCTATCCCAGTTAGAGGGACAGGACATAATGACACGCATAACGAATCGCATCATATTGCCTTATCTGTTAATTAGTTAAAGGTTTAAAGGTTACACTTAGCCTTCTAGCCCTCTCCTTGGTTGGGAATCAGTAGAAAGGAGAAGAATCGTATAAGAGATGTCAGCTAGATGTTGTCAATAGATATTTCTAGTTTCTAGTTATATATCACTATCAGCAGGCATTGCACAAACCTACCAGCCGTGTTACAGAGGCAGAGATTAGCTATATGCATGTAGCAGCCCACACTACATACAGAGCGACTCAAGCAAGTATCCAATTGCTGTCCATACGGTTACAGTTGTAAAACTACCATGGCTTCAAATTAGGACAACATAGTTATGCAGGTAGCAATTTAAAACAAAGCACTTTTTCATCAATTATGAGTACTTGGCTAGAGACTAACAGTACAGAGTATAGAATGACCATACTCAGTAGTCAATATACAGATTAGATAAAGTCGGCATACTCACTAGAAGCTAGACCTGTACTAAGAGAGCTACAAACAGAAGCCGTGTCTCCCTTGTCATCTAAACAGTCATCAAATGATAAGTGCTGAAAGTCTCCCAGATTTAACTCTCCTTCCATAGCGTTACCTAGAGGCATCAACATAACATTAGCTTGTGCCACTGCACAAAGTGCCACTGCACTAAGTGCCACTGCACTAAGTGCCACTGCACTAAGTGCCACTGCACTAAGATGACTGCAAGTGACTACTTGCAGTCTACTGCAGTCTACTGCAGACTACTGACAAGTGACTGCAAGTGCAAATGACTAAGATGACTGCAAATGAGTACAAACCAAATCTGCGTTTCTAAGTTAAGTTTCATATTATACATCAAAGCAGAATAACAATATTTGCATTAACATAATGACTTGCGATTCTCGTACTAACTAGATGCGTCCTGACTACGTACTGACTAGACTTCCAATTATAAAAAAAACTGAGCTCATACATATGTATGGTTGTATGGCCATCGCCCCACTACTGCACTGTATGGGTGTGACGATTCCCAAATCTAACAATTCCGGTCCTCTCACGTTTCTAAAGTTTAGGAATCTCGATTTCATGGGTAACCTTGATTCCATGTCAGTAGCAAGTTTACATGGTCATATAATACTGACGAAATAGGACGAAATCAACTGTGATATAATTGATCTAACAGCAACACGTCACGCTTAGGGCTAAACAATGCAGAACAACCAGAAGCATTATGTGTCTCATCTTTAATTATTGATTGCAGTATTTTATATATCAGACACGGTAAATGATGGTTCCAAGTTCGGTTCCACAAAAATTTCTTGTACCATAAGCTATAAAAATAGCCTCGGGTAAATGGGTACCCCTAGAATTGTTACACCACTCTACAGTAACTGCACTAAATACTGATAAGTTAGTATTCCAATCCAGTACCTACCTATTACAGATTCGACTGTGTCACCGGGTGGAAAAAATGGTGTGGCAAATGGGGACATATTAGCTTGACTATTAGCCATAAATCCACTACCGCCAGCAGTAGGGGGGTTATTAAATCCACCGAGACCATTACCATCCATCAGAAGACCACCAGTATTGATATCTCCACTAAGTTGTCTCATGCGCCCATACTAAATGGTATACACACAATGGTTACAATACCAAATGAAAACTATAACACAAGAACATACAACTAGGAAAGTAACAGTAAAAACAGTATTGACTGCTATAACAATGCTTTCACCATCACGTGACAGTGATTTGTATGTTAAGCACACATGATATTGATATGGGAATATGAAACCATCACAATTAAGGTGGGAATGCTTCAGAGTAGCTGGACGATAATGGACAACGCAGTTGGCACCAAAACTGCATGATCAGTCGTGGTTGTGAATATATCAGATATAGATTACAAAAATGGTTACAAATGGATGGTTACAAGTCTCAGTTCATACAAAGAATACACATCCAGACATAATGTGAGATTTCTTGCATGACCCACATCTAAAAGGCCAACAGATACCACAGTACCTATACAACATGGTTTCACTAGTCTGGAGACCACCAATGCCCCACTGTAGAGAGGGTAATAATAAGCTGCAACCACGGCAACCTATTTACTGGGTGTTCTTATGAGTGCAGACTATCAGCAAGCAATATAATTCTACCCATGGCTATATCAGCAGCACAAGATGGCCGTCTACCCATGGCTATATCAGCAGCACAAGATGGCCGTCTACCTATGGCTATATCAGCAGCACAAGATGGTCGTCTACCCATGGCTATATCACCAGCACAAGATAGCAGTCTCACATCAGACAGCAAAGTTTACAAAGTAATCTGCAGTGAAAGGAAGTGGAGACATACTTGACCAATCCCAGTTTGGCAGTGTTATGCAGGTCAGGGCTATTTTTTGCAAATAATTATTTGGAAGTTGATACAAATCAAAGCCAACAATCTTACAAATCATGACATAAATCAGACCCGTTAAAACAGTGATTGCTACTTCTATTAGCACAATAAACATACCGAGTTGTTCCCAGTGTAGGAGTGTTGGAATTGTCCAATAGCATTATCTTGACTGGGACGAGACTGTAAGCTATTTGATCTGTGATATTCTACCATAGACTGAGATCTACCTTTACCTATTGGTTCAGGTACGGAACATGGCACAGAATTCTCCAACTAAATAATAGAACAACGAGTGTGGAATGCTAAGCTATTATAGTAACAATGGGCTGACAGAGAGATACTAGGTTGTCCGGCATGCACTATTCAGAAAGTCCACTATTGCAACTATTCAGAAAGTCCACTATTGCAACTATTTTTCAGTTCAGTCACCCTGACTAAAACTTACCTCTTGGATTTCGGGTTGTGGCATCCAAACTGGAAACTTCTGGCATACTAACCGAAAATCGGCCGAAATTGATATCCGCAGGGTGAAACCTACCAAAAATTGAGACAGTGTGCACCACAACCGTTTTGGGAACCTCTCTCAAACGCCATCGGGACAGATTGAGCATGTTCAATATCTCCCAATTCGTCGGCAGTGCAAGCCAATCAGCAACCCAAAAGCTTATAGTGCGCTAAATTCGAGGAGTGGCTGTTTGAAGCCTGCCGAAAAGCACATCGCTGTGTGCGGGCGTGAAACCTGCGAAATCAGTCACTTTGCAGTTTCATTTTGTGAAATGACGGAGAAGTTATTTGTTGGCTGAAATTTCTTGATTTTCAGTTTGTATTAATTAATTTGAATATTTTATCACTACATATTTTATGTTGTCAGAATCTACAGAAATATTTACAACTACATTAATTGTGTCACATACATTTGCAGATACCTAGCATATTATAGTAATGGGTAATTTAACATTGTACATTACTCTGAAAACCAAATTTATATCTTTTGTCTTGTCGGTAGGCAATAATGTGAAAGCAATCGCTCCGGTAGCACGACGTAACGATCATTCCCGAGTTATCCCGAGTTACGGAAGTTCCCGTTCAAGAAGACAACTCCTCGGTTAGTGAGTATAAGTGTAGGCATGTAGTATAAGTCTTAGGCGCGCTGACAGAACTGAAAAGGAATTTTACTGACAGCTTTTACCATTGGATAGTATAGTACTAGCAGTTCATGCACAGATTAATGAAACCAGGAAAAACAAAACTATCACTGTGAATTAGGTGGATTTAGTTAAATTTCTGGGTCGTTGGTGCCACTTTAGAGTTATGCCCTCTCCTTCAAACTTTTGTACCATTTATGAACAACTTACTGTTACCCAGAGGCGTAATTAGTGACTCGGACTGTTGACCTTCCAAAAGTTGAACAGCCGAGAGTTGCATAAAGGTCGAGTCTAAAACAATTTAAATTGGATAAAATTGACAATAACCAATGAAAAATTGTAATTTTTGGGAGACTAATTTTTTTATGTAACTATGGAGTCTTGTAAACAATTTCACTGCCTCCAAAATGACAAGAAATGCTAAAGCCAATCATAACACTGGCTGTGAAGAAATGAAGAAGTGGGAATCCCTGTAGCCTAAAACCGAAGAAATGAAGACAGATTCCTGCTCAA
>JAOQGN010268399.1:0-10284 GCA_027564295.1 Himantozoum antarcticum | reverse complement strand
CCAAAGCATAAAAAATAGAAATCTAATTTCATAGTAAACAAATTTTGACCAATCAAAGTGTAGAATCCCGAAACAACTGCGCGAGTTTGACTATTTGCGACTGATACCCGGCAACTAACTAATGGGAACAATAAATAAGAGTAAAGATAGCATAACCTGGTGAACCTGGTTCATGAGGACGCCGTACTTCAAACAGATGTCGTCGAGCTGAAAACGGCATGCTAAAACTCTCTAATGTTTTCGTGCAAATTTAAAAAAACCAGCATACTCCAGTGATGGGACAATTTTGGAACACATTACACAGCTCACTTAGGTAAATTGTGTAGCAGAAATGTGGAGAGGATAACTCTTATGTTACTCAATTGAGAGTAACACAACTCCAATACCAAATGCTCTATTTTTATAAAGGCAGGGCCAATTTAGTGTTATTTATTATCAGAAACATTTTCTGCAAACTGTATACATTCATTAAGCACAATATGTAAGCAATGAATTTTTTTTAATCTAATCCCGATGGTTGTCGATCTAACTTTTAGATCCTCCATATTTTGCCAATCTGGCAAAACTCTTGTGTTTTTATTTGACATAGATAAACATTATTTAACCCTTCCATGTTTGCTCTTCCACTTTCCACAGAAAAATTTCAAATATCTTTGAGGACAACAAGCCATTCCCAGTTAAGAGTTTCTATTTCACTGTTAGTTTTTTGCTATGCAGATAGTGTAACTTAATCGTTGAAATTAAATCTAGTATAATTCCTACCCATGGGGCCAGGACCAGAAAGGCATCCTGCACTACCTATGATGCTTAAAAACAGCTGTTGATCATCCTGTAATAACATATATCTATTTTGCTATTCATTCAAAATAGCAAATCATTTTAACACCAACAATTCATCAATTTTCTTGTAAAAGTCACCTGCTAGTCTGGAACAGACACATGCACGCATGACTTTCAACAGCAATTCTATATCTAATTACAGTATCCATGGTTTATTAACTCCTACGAGCGAGCACGCCCCCAAGAGGGTAGAATAGCTGCAGTACAGAACCCCAACTATGGAGTTCCATCGTCATCAGGAGCTGCTCAGCCAGACACTGGATACATCAGGTAACACTTCCATCACCAGCCCTAGATTATAAATTTTGCGAAATAAACAACTAATAATTTTTTTCTGTGCAAAATGACCTTGAATGACAAACGAATAGATTCGGCACTTAGCCGGAGAACCTTATCTTTGCGCAAATAACTTTTTTGAAGAATTGATGCACTTTCGATTTGCAACAAGAACGCATAGCAACTAAGCAACGTTGCCAATGAAAAATATTTGATAAATAAAGTTTTCCTTTTGATTCCGAAAATAGTTTAGATAACATATTTTTCGGTTGTTTTCTTGGATTACATTTCTCACAATCAATTTAGGAAGTTACATTAATATTATATCATACGTAATAGTTAACGACATGTGGTTTAATCTGTTTAGATATTAGATAATTTGATTGTTTGATATGTAATTTAGAAAGCCAACGTTAACCGAGAAGGAAGAAGACAGACTACTTAATGGCAATGAGTATGTCAATTTACCGAGCCCAGAGCAAGGTAAAGATATGCAGTGGGATGAATGGTCTGCAATACATAACCCAGCGGAAAGATTTGCAGCGCTCATCGAAAGGCAAATGAGGTAATTTATATATCAATAATGCAAGACATTTGTGAAGGGTTTGTCTTTGTCAATTTTCAAGGTGTGTATTTTTATGTGTTACTTGTGGAGGTTTGTGTTTGTTGACACAGCCTCCACATTAACATTCATGAAACATGATCATTTCATATTAAAATAATGATAATGATGCGAGCATTAACTTACATTTTTGTGGTCCAGCAGTTGACCCTTGCTACTGAGACTCAAACTAGCAGTTTGGACATGCTCGAAGCTCCAACGTCTCCAAGTACGGATTTCTATCAGTACAGTTTATTTCTGTGAAATTGTAACTAAAACATGATTTAGTGTTTGGGTATGCAATGCAATCGTCAACATGCATAATCGAATCATCCTATGGTTTATAAAGTTGTGCTTTGCTGTCAGTCCACTATTAGTTAGAGGATTATAGAAGAATGTTTCATAAATATACAATAAACGTATTTAATATAATATAATTATATTGTGTAACATGTTGGTATCTCATTACAGAGATGCACCAGACCCTTTGCCCTTCAAAGAGCGAGGCACTGATTTCCTAGTAGACGAAACTAAAGATTCGTACTTGGATAGGTTAGCTGAACAAGAACATGATAGGATCCAACAGGTGGAGGCACAGAACAGATGGCAACAACTAGAGGCACTGGTGGGTGATATACATTTATGATTTAACGCTGCAAGTATGTTCGAGAAGCTAGTTTAAAGAGCACATCATTTCAATAGCAGCAGTGACAAAAATCGGGAATTTAGCCATGCAGCTGCATTTCAGCATTTTCAGTGGCAAAACTTAAAATATATCCAATATTTATTAAAGTCAGCATTTTCCATACAGTTACCCACATGCTTGAGGGTGGATGGTCGACAACTGTTAATGAATTTGCCCAATTTTAGATGGAAAAAGTAGGCAGCACCAAACTGCCTTGTCACAGTATTTTATTGAAATTTGTTCAATTTTGTCACAGCGTAACGCTGTAAATCACACCATCTGATTTAGAGTTGGCAGATCGCAGATATTTTAGGAAGACATTTATCATAGCAATCATTATTTGTATTGCATCATATTATGTATTGAATGGTTGCACTATCTTGTCATTGCATCATATTATGCATTGAATGGTTGCACTATCTTGTATTGCATCATATTATGTATTGAATGGTTGCACTATCTTGTATTGCATCATATTATGCATTGAATGGTTGCACTATCTTGTATTGCATCATATTATGCATTGAATGGTTGCACTATCTTGTCATTGCAGAAGCCTGCTCATTCTCTTGGTGTGTTGAAAAGAAAGGAGCAAATTTGTACTCCAGAAGAAGAAGTTTCTGCATTTTACGGACACGAGGGGAGATATAATGAAGAGCGTGCTGGCCTATACAAAACAAGCTATGATCCAGGACTGTTAGCTCACAAGCTAAACAGTGATCCATCCAAGCTAGATATACGAAATAATGTTATGTCTGCACACAATGCTATCCATTATCCGACAGATCTAAATCTGAAGGTTGACACTATAAAACCAAACATTCTAACCGACCCCCAAAATATTCCAATGCTTAGTGAAAGACCAGATATATTTGAGGTATTTGAGCCATTTAAAAGAGATAGACACGTGAGGCAACAACAACTTCAACCAACTCTACAAAACGCTCGAGCCAGAGTGCAGGAAGGAGGAGTTACACTCACCGATTCTACGGTGGGTTCTGGTTACAACACCAAAAAGTTTCTTCAGGAGAATGCCTTGGGAAGCTTTGCACGAAGTGAGCCTCTTGCACTAATGTCAACTCAAAACCAGAATTTAGCTAATGTTCGGATCAATGCTAAAAATCTTAATACTGGCAAGCAGGTTAAGTTTAGCGATCAAGTCACTGTTGGTGAGGGAGCAGGATCAAGTCCGTTGAAGGTTTTCAGAGCACATATTGAAACACCAAAAGTTGTGCTAAACAGTCCCAAATCTCATGGTTCACAATATGCAGCAGCGGGACCTCTTAGACCAATCAACAGTGACACCAATGCAGAGTACAAGTCTATGGAGCGGGCATCATCTACATTCCGACCAGGTTCATCTACAATGAAAACTGCAGATGATACAAGACCAGATTACTTTGCGAGCTTAACGAAAGAGGATAAGATCTTCTTAGGGCAATCTAGAAATAGTGATCACACCAGGAGGAATTTGTTTGACAGCAAGTCCAGCAACCTCGGTATCGGTGCAACCTCTTACAACATGTTTGCAACATCTTCATATGGCAATCAATATAAGCCCGAACCTAATCTCTCAACTTCTAATAAAAATGATCTACGGTACAGCTGGGAGCCCGGCTGTGGTGCACCAAGACCACAAACTTCTTTGCTTCAGCTACAGAATAGCTTCAGTAAAACTAAAGCTCATCGTGATTTAAGGAGCAGCTTCCCAGAGTCCAATACCAGTTTAATAGATAACATTACCACTGGTAAGAAGCATACATTCGGTTCTCTAAACTCACAAGTGCTACGAGGCACATTGATCAACGCATGATAATATCTAATGGAATGGGTTAGTAAATTACGTATTATGTCAAATATTCTGCAATTGACTTGCTCAACACTGTTTTTATATACATGTACTAACACCTACATACATAGAAAAGGTGGACCAGTGATTATAGGATTTATATTATTACTCCTGTCTGAGCATATACTGGACAATTTCCATAGCGAGGTTGACATTGGTCTCATCATTGATCTGGTATGACTCTTCATAGAGAAATAAATAGTTTGACATCGCCATGGAATAAAGCATCGACTCGTATCTTAGATATGAACAAACTATAAAGTTAATACACGTAGTAGCTACTAGCTACTACGTGTAGCTACTAGCTACTACATGTAGCAGCTAGTAGCTACTACATGTAGCAGCTAGTAGCTACTAGCTACATTTAAGTTAATACAGGTAGTAGCTTTATGATACAAACGGATATCGCAGTGATCTACTTTCACTGCGATGTTCTACTTTCCAAAATATTTTTATTTTAAAGCTTCACTCGTACATCACCCACCCTACTTTAGCTCCACGTTTTACCTCAGAACACTATATTTTTTCTATCAAATATAATTTCTGATATATCAGTTACAGCGCAACTCATCTAGTTTTGCATATAATTTATACCGTTCTCGCCTTATCCTTGATTGAGAAAAGAATAGAGTACCTATTGAAGTTCATATAAATACACATTGCTGTAATTGTTAAATTTGTATTTTTTAAAACAATAATAGTACCAGTGTTGGGAAATTTTAGCTACGGCGACCATGTCACTTAGAACTATGATTCGCTACAATTTGTGATTGTAGCGAATGCAAACTACGGGATTGTATTCAGTATATTTATGCTTGTTGTGTGGCCAATTTATTTTGTTTTATAATTATAATTGATAATATTTATATAATATATTTACCGAGGCTTTCATACAAGTATAATTTGTAGTTAGTGAGACGAATGTCTTGTTGACCTAAAACAATACAAATAAACAAACAAACAAACCTTATATATATTTTCTCACTGTTGTTTGGTGGAAAGCTTTTTACATAATGTCCGTAGCCTTGTTTATATTTTTCCACTCGTTTATACTTGCTTATGCAATTATTGTTGCTCAAGTCATTTTGTTGTTTAAAAGCCGATGAACATACTGCAAACAGTGATATTGTATGTCCATGTTTGAACTTTGTCTATGAACTGCCTTTTACTGATAATTGCTCAATCCACAACTTTTTCCTTGTTTGTTTGCTGTCATTGGTGTATGCAAAATTCTTTAAATAAATATGCTATCTTTAACTTTATGTTAAAAAAATATTTCCAATCTTTCCACAATGACATTATATACACAAAATTACTACAGAAAACAGCAGCAGCAATTCTGCCCAGGCAACCTAGCTATACAGCACCGCAGTATAACCCAGTAACAGTGATAAACAACTGTTGTCTAACAGTTGTTTAACCAAATATACACTAATGGGCTAAAGGAGTGATATTATTTGACATGTTTGGGAATAAATTTGTGAAATTGATGAAATCGATATAGTCAGAAATAAGAGATACTAGCCAATGCATGTACTATAACGCATTTGCTCTCTGCAGCCAGCAAGTAAACAATCTATTTATTGGAGTTATCTTTTGCCCACAAACCTTACCCAAAGCTATCTGCCCCATGTTAGATCAACTCGCTCGACACACTACTTGACTCCAGGGTGGGGGCCATTCAAGAAGTTAGATTATCAAGCTAAAATGTTCATAGTTTGGACAACTGCTAATCAGAACTGAAAGTAGTTTATTGTTAGAAGCAACATTTGTTTAAAATATTACAAACGGTATAATACAATGATAATATACAATAGAAGACCTAATATAATTCAATTAGTAATGCTGTTAAAATTCTCTGCCTGAATGAATAAAATGTTATATAAAAATAAGTTTTGATTTAATCTGTACAAGGTAGTCGGGGAATGCTAATAGTGCTATTGTAATTATGTTCCCAGACTCCGACATACATAACTTGCGTAGTTACACAACAGAAAAATATACCCTATTGCGATGGGAGTAAGTCTAAGTAAATCTATATCAAATGCATATACAAGTACTCAGTATATCAAATGCATATAGAAGTACTCAGTATATCAAATGCATATACAAGTACTCAGTTTGGCACATCAATTCCCAACACTGCGCCCTCTCTATAAAATACTTGGTTGTGGTAGAGGCATGTGTGGGCTTATAATACTATTCGATCTTGTGATTAAAACTAGCGACTATTATGCTAACAACAAAGGCTAAAATAATTATATACATACCATACATCATATATACCATACCATACATCAGTTTCATAGTAAATGCAAAACCATTTTACAATTTGGGAGTTGTTTGACCAATGAAAAGAAAAGGCAACTCCGAAAATCCATAGAGATTCACTAATACCCTTGTGATACAGCTAGTGGACCCACACTATATTGCTGCCGAGATTAGAATGCAGGTTACAACACTTCCAACTAATTTCCAGCATCAGCTGGATAGCTCATACACTAGAACCTGAACCCCAGGAGATGAAAATGACTGTACTCCCAGTTATCACTGTCATTATTGTGTGTCACTGTCATTATTGTGCGTCACTGTCATCATTGTCTTCATCTTCACTACCGGTAGAGTTGGTGGCATATATTATCACATCAGACTCAATGCTGGTGGACACATCAGCCAATACAGCTCCCGGCGTGACTATTGCATGCTCGCTGTCACCATCATGTAACGTTTCCTCATCGTCATCACTAAATGTCACCGTGAAATTTAGGTTGGTCTTCTCGGCAGGTCTTCCATGCTCGCTAGCATGAATACGTTGTTCAACAATATCTTCCATTAAACTTCTCAAGTTTGTAGGAGGAGCCTGGCATACATTATCACTTGGAGATTGCATAAAAATAATATCCGACAGTGTTGGATTATTTCCTGTAGCTATTAGCTCAGAAAATGCTGACTGTATCTCATTAGCAAGATAACTTCCAAATGTCGCCCGTCCAGTAGTCTGTGGTCCAGTAGTCTGTGGTCCAGTAGTCATACCACTGGTGGTTGGTGAGCTCCCCGATGTGTCCATTGTAACTGTAGCAGGTGTCTCGCCTTGCAAATCAGCAGTCCTAGATGTGTTAGCATGTGAAGTTGCAGCGGTAGGTGTATAGTGGTGCTCGGAAATGTCTGTTAAAGGCAATAATATGTTATTACAATTCCCAGCTGCACGTGTTTGCTGCTCTGGTACACAGGCTAACATTGGTCTATTAATACAAGCCTCTGATTGACAGATTTTCTGCTCTGGTATACAAGCTAGTGGGTGTACATTCAAAATTGTCTCAGCGCAGAGCATCTGCTCAGACCACCTTTTAGGCGACATGTGGCAAGTCTGTAAACTGTTAGTTCTGGGAGTGTTTGTGTTGGTAATGAAAGCAGAAGTGGTGTGGTGCATATCTAAATTTGGGTTAGTGAAAGGTGGCACATCAACACTAGTATCCATAGGCAAATTTTGTTCAGATATACCCACATGCTTTAGTGGCTTAAAATGGTGTACTGAAGAGGGATGTGTAGTGTCAAGGGCAGAACTATAATGTGCCAGATTGAACTCTGATGTGTTCAAAGTTGCTGCCCCTGCCCATGAGGCAACAGGTCGGAGTGGGCACTTCCCTGAGTTATCAGGTGCCACAAATTCTGATAAATGAGATTCCTTAGCAAACGTCTGATCAGATCGAGACCTCGGCACATGTGGGGCACGGCTATACGGCAACATGAGTGACGTACGCAATTCCGAGTGTCTCCTACTACAATGTGTTTCAAACAGCTGCAGACTGCTGAAAGCAATACTGCATATCCCACAGTAGAAATGGTGTAACATTTCATGTACTTTTATATGCTCTCTTAGTGTTTCCTTGTCAAGCATACCAATACCACAATGGAAACACGTGAATTCACCAGTGCTGCAACTATGTTTACCCAGATGCTTGTAAAATAACTCTGTTTGGTACAATTCACACTGAAAACCACAGAATGTGCAATGGAGGCGCTCATTTCGTAGCTTGCTAGAATGCCTCGAAAGCATTTCTCCTGGTCCATATATAGACTCAATAGCCGAGGAATGCGTGACAAGACCATTGAGCAGTTCCAAGGTGCTAGCAGCCACATGAGGATATTGATTGTATAGAGCGACCAAAGCTTCACTGGTAACAGCTGGGAGAGTAGTAGAGTGTCCAACGTTAACAACGGGGTCTGATATGGGCGTGTGAGTAACGTCCCTTTTGCTGTAGCTATATGTCCAATCTGAAAAGAATTCATATTAATTACCGAACAGTTACAATATTTAAATTGATCGACAATTAGTTGGCTACTTGTAAGATTTTCTAAACTGGAACAAAAAATTCCTAAAAAAATCTGAAACCATTGTTGACAATCACCAAACAATTTATGGGAACAGTTTAAATATTAGAGTTAAGGGATCTAGAACAAAAATGTAGACAAATAATTTGTCTTCTCCTGATAGAGTGCAATCGTGGTCCAAGCTGGAAACCCCGACAGCAATCATGAAACTAGGCTGAGCTGAACAGTGTACATCGCTGCACTACACCTAATAGAAAGATTGCCACTGAGCTGGGAATTCATGTAAAAATTGAAAACTAATTTAGTAGTTTACAAATTTCAATTTTGTAGTACATTCTGCTAAAAATGATTAATATGCAAAATTGACAATGCTCAATATCGTAACAATTTCTGTATTTACAATGCGTCTTCCCTAAAATGGAGTACCAACAATGCCAGATATTTTTAATATTTTAATTTAAAGTAGATGATTATAAAAGTATTAAATCCAAAGCTTATAGCATAAAGCGCACCATAAATACAGATCCTCTAATAAATGATAGAAGCAACATGTCCATATTAGGTCAATCATCCACCATATGATCCACTAAGGTCATGGCTATATGATATAGAAATCTATGATGAAAGACCACAGAGATTTCCAACTTGGGAAAAAACCTTTGAAAATAAAATGAGTGTAATATGTTTTTGACAGTTAGTACTTAGCAGACAAGCTAAAGCCTCTCAATGACCAAATAGTAGTAAACCCACACGTCACCTTGTCGTTAGCAAGCTACCTTTAGAGTTATTTAGTCCATGCCAAACCAAAAATCGAATTGCATTTTCTTCTATTACTACATCAGAGTGAAATTTGTATTTTTGCTTTGTTGTTGGTTGTTTTGCATTAACGTTCGACTAGTAAGTAGTTTTATTTTCGATATACATGTACATATGATTTTAAGATGACCGACTACTTTTTTGGTGATATTGTAGACATTAGTGTCTATTATTGTTGTAAACGCCTACTTTTATGTCAATTTACGGTGGTAAATAAAATCAATTGAAGAGGATCCTAGTGTATACTATTTGGAGTTGCGAGCACAGCAAATATTTTAGGCAGACAGAAGATAACTTCTATAATCAAGATTAGTACGCTTAGATCAGTTTTATTTGCTTCAATAGGGAGTTTTAGCACGGAGTTATCAGCACAACGGTGTTGTGAGCACGGCGTAGATTGTCACGTGATGCACACAAAAGTGTGACGTGGGACGACGTTGTCAGGAAGACGGCGTCAGGTTCGACGGCTATGAGGGCTCAATAGCGTCGGTGCAAACGCCATCAGAAATCCTTGTTTTCCAGTAATTACAGAGCTTCTAATTTTGTCTAATATTTTTATTTAGCTCTATAAACAACTTAGCACAGTTGGTTGACATTTAGTATCACATTTTACACTAGAAATAACTTGTAAATAAATATTCAAATCAAAGCATAAAATAATACTAGAATTGATACCATCATGGACCACGACGGTCGAAGGGGAAGAACAGTGATAAGACTTGAGTTAAACTACGCATTTCTAAAGTATACAGCGAGTATAGGAAAAAATATGTAGATAAACGAAACTGCTACCATACTAGCTGTATTCCAAGACACATATTTGTCCCAAAACTGTGACAGATCTATCTCTGGACAGAGAGATGGATCAGGCGCATTGTTAACCCA
>JAOQGN010268288.1:0-10286 GCA_027564295.1 Himantozoum antarcticum | reverse complement strand
CATATGAGGGAGGACATATGAGGGAGGACATATGAGGGAGGACATATGAGGGAGGACATATGAGGGAGGACATATGAAGATCTCTCTTTCCCCTGAAAGCAAGTAATTCAGCGCACTATTTAAGTTTTTAATATCATTTAGTTAAATACTAAAGTTAATTTTAACATTGGGTGTAAGTGTAGGTGTAAGTGTAATTTATAATGTATAAATGGGTAAACTAATACAAGACAGTAGAACCTAAGGCTTGAGCATCTCAACAGAACTCTGCTATTTGAAGATGATGTCCTCACCTCTGTATCAGGTTTGGCTAGGTGACCTCCAGATGTATTACATCTAGCAAGAGCATCAGTCCAGCTTATTCCTCTCTCTTGGCAGTAGGTAGTCCAGTAGTTTGGGCCAGGACTTGTGATACTGGGATGTTCCTAGACCAACATGAATAACATCATACAATTATTATAAAATACATGAAAATTCTGATAAAGATGTTAAACTGAATTTTCAGACAATGCAATGAAATGTTAGTCATAATGTAACGGATTTGCACTCCTCACGACCTCTTGTCGGGTCTCGGATTCCGTTGCCTTATCTTGTTGCTCACTGTGCTCTTGTATAATTAATTAAGTCGGCGTAGTAGTTCTGCGCCAAATGTGAACGTTTGTCTAACTACTAAACTTACTAAGGCATGACCGCACTTGCCAGACTCTTGATAACTAATTTTATTGTGTAAATAATCGACATTTTTGTCGACTGAGTTTTGGTCGGTTGCCTGTCTCTAACCGTCTGTATCTTTTACTATATAAGGCTGGGCATTTTGTCTGCTCAGCCACTTCTTCTTCTTCTGTTACCCTGCATAGAAGGATTTTATTTGCAGCATCAATCCATTGCATTAAACCTTAATTACTTTTGATGTGAATAGAAGGTTAATGACTAACTGTTCTACAATCGTCATGAGTGCCCTACAGAGAAGAGTGATGAATCATGAGTGCCCTACAGAGAAGAGTGATGAGTCATGAGTGCCCTACAGAGAAGAGGGTAGACACTGTTTAACCTCTGGGATATTTTGATAATCACATCATAGTGGAGTGATGCTGACTCATGCCACTTCACTGTCTGCACCACATAAGGAGATTTCTCTCAGCTGTCTCCTCTCACACAACACAATAATAACAGAAATCAAACCAATACCTTCTAGTTAATTTAATTATTATTATAGAGTTTAGTACCTATAAGATTTTAGTACCTACACCTACCATACATGCAGTGTATACTGCAGTGTATACAGCAGAGCTGCCGCTGCAGAGCTGGAATCGGTGAGACTTTAGCACTACAAATGATCTTGAGCGAATGTGGATATTTACTAAAACTACATATGTACTAAAAATAAATATGTACTAAAACATATTTATTTATATCTCGCTTTCTAATTTAATACATTCCAACAGACACAATCATACATTACTGTTGCCGGCAGAGGCAGGTGCAGTGCTGATGTTTAGGGCTTGTGCCAATTAGATATATATATATATGCTAAAAGTTGTAAATTCCTTCTTTTATAGTGCACTATTTCTTTTATAAATAGATTTGAGTTTTTATGCACTAGTAAAATATTGTTTCAAATACGTTTTTCTTATAGTGTAACAGGACATTTTATCATTAATTTGTATGATACAGTCTTTAGTAAATCAATACAATACAATGCTTTCATCTTCCTCAGGACCCCCTTTCCAAGCCACTTTAGACGTTCCACGCTTCAAAGCAACCACGCCTGTACACATTTTTTGACTATTATCATCTATCCACACCAATTACCATTTTACAGGATTTGCTCATTCACTTTTAATGGCCAACTGTTGTACTATCAATAAAGCTATAGGACAAACATTATACTACATCAAATCATTAAATGATATTTTGTTAATTTTGAAAATAGTCTAATCAATAGTGTTATGTTTGCACTGTTTGCACTGTTTGCACTGTTTGCACTGTTTGCACTGTTTGCACTGTTTCCACTGTTTCCACTGTTTCCACTGTTTGCACTATTTGCATACTTTTACAAACGTGACTAGATGTGTGTGTATCTGAGACAGAAAAGTATAACCTGTAGCTGTAGCACAGGCATTTGTAAGAAAGCTTTGAACCAGCGGATTACAGAGCTAGCTGACTTTGATTACATTTGAAAATCAGTCATCATGTAAAAACATTAATGTTAACATGAGCAATAAATTAGCCCTTTGTTATGAGTGAGGGAGATTTTATTCGATTTGTTTATGCTTTTAGCTATTCAAAGAACACGTGGATTAGTTATCCACACAAGGACACGTGATTCCTGTCCCACTTTCCCCCTAGTGTGTGTCCTAAGAAGTTAGGCTAAATTTTCACAGTCATAAGAAACTTGTAAATGCATTTGGTATTTTAGATTGATTAAGATCATCAGTGATAGCGTACTATTGGCTTACAAGCTTACGGATGCGAACCACCCCCGCCCCGAAGATGTCACTGAGCTGTCCAGCTACTGTCAAGAGCTCTTCGCTATTGCCGAGTCAAGCAGAGTTAACATGGATGATATCAGAGAGCACCATGTCAGCATGTCCATTAAAAGAGCTCTTCCAGGTTGGTGTGACCTGAGTAATATAAACCTTCTCATGGGCACTGCGGCCCAGGTCATGGCTGGTGATGGATGCAATCAAACTGTATAGACTAGCATAGCCGACTTTCATTCAGAAAGTTGTTAGTTGGAATCCGGTAGTCCGTTCATTTTTTTTTAGTAACCAAATTTCGTAGGGCGTTTGTGAAGGGCATCTGGTGCTTTATGCAATGAAAGATATAATTTGCCAATTTGAGGTTGAAAGGTCGAAGATTGCCAAAGTGCACTTGTACACAGTAAGTAACCAGGAGATAATAAAATACATCTAGCACTTAGAAGTTACTGTCTGACAGATACATGAAGCAGTATTAGAAGTGTACTATATTAAATATTTTTGTTATTGTTATTATGATCTTACATTTTAGGCCAATAGCACTTGTGTTCGTTTAATATGACTTATAGAGAGTTTTTCAGTAAGTTAAGGCTATAATTTGAACTTCTGAAATCTGTGACACCATACCATGTGCAGAATAGTATAGTCATGAAGTTCGGAAGTTTTGTTTTGAAATTTACTGCTGCAAGTTAATTATTGTAAGCGTAAACTGATATTGGCTGGCAGCTAGCTATTATAGATGTAAAAAGTCAATTTTATTTATTAATCAATATTTATTCAGTTCTAAGATACGGATGTGGCCTGGGTGGGCTCTCAGTGTAGCAACCCCTCATCCACTGCTACACTGGGAACCCACCCAGGCTAATACGGATGCACAGAAATTAATTCTATCATGACATCAACACCAGGAAGAACTCGGTAAATCTGCTTCTAATATGTCAATATGATATTTACCAAATATTATTTTTAATTATTCTATATTATATAATATTATAATTATAGTAAATGTAATTAAATACTAAATGGTATATTTCTTATATTTAATGCAATTCTGTAATATAGAGCTGTATCTGTATATCATATCAAAAATATCGTTATCATGCTGTGGTCAAGCAACGCAGTAAAATTATTTGAAAATGGCATGGATATCCGGCATAAAGTATTGTCAGTATTTATTGATTTGGATTTATCATATCGCACAGCTCTAGTATAATATAATTAATTAATTATGTCTTTGGTATAATTGTATATCCTTGACTTGACTACAATAGTACGGTATGCGATTTAATGACAAATAACTTGCCTGCAATCTGTAGCAACCATTTATGTGCCTCTACAGGCAATCACTGGTCGAATACCCCAATAAGTGAATTTTACTGATTATCACATTGATGTCAACTGTCATTATTTCATCTGTAGGTAAAACAGTAAGTCACCGAGACTTTCATGAAATTGTCAGAAAGAGTCGCACACTTCCTCCAAAGCTTCCTGAAAGACCGCCCACACTACGTTTGAAACCCACATCCAGAACCAACATTGTGCCCTGTACGACTCAACGAGACCTAGACACAGTGGAAGTGACTAGCTATACACTGTCACCTGCGGTACAATATACTCAGACTAGGACAGCACTACCACAGAGTGAGATGGCAACTCTTAGAAGGTTAGACTTCTCTGGGATCACAACTCCAAACTATAACATCTCACACACTGTAAAGCTTCCCACTAGAGATACAAGTAACAGATCTATATTGAAGAGGTAAGTGTGATAAAAAGAGTAGACATTGTGTATGGCAGATCGTATATTTTATATACGTTATATGCATTTCTAAACAATAAAAACAATATTTTTTGAAAATAGAAACTCTCTTTTTCAAAGCAATATTATTTGAAAGATTCTTAACCCTCAAATTGCTCCCTGTATTCTGATTAGCAGTAAGATACCGGAGACCAGGTGGGTTTCCCTCGAAAGCTCAGCTATTAGATTATCACCTAAAATAACTACTAAACAAACAAACAAACAAATAAAAATGCATTACAGGTAGCAAATTTAAAATGAAATGCGCATGGCTGTGTATGATGCTTGCAGCCTGCATGCTGTGTATGATGCATGCAGCCTGCATGGCTGTGTATGATGCATGCAGCCTGCATAGCTGTGTGCGATGCATGCAGCCTGCGTGGCTGTGTATGATGCATGCAGCCTGCATGCTGTGTATGATGCATGCAGACTGCAACACTAAAATTGATAATCTGAAGTACTTGTAGCACCTATAAAACATGTACTTTGGGCTGCATAGACACTATTTTACCTGTGAATTTAAGTACAACCCACTTGACCTTATGCTTCCTGAAAATATCATACATATTTTAACCTGTGTGAATTATTATTATCTATGTGTTTATTGAGGGAATAGATTGATGATTGCAAGTCATCGTCTGCCAACATCACTAATATGCTCTGTTCATATTCATTTTGTAGATTTAGTTCGGTTTCCATGCGTAGAGGTGCTAGACATCCTCCAATGAAAGCTATTCTGAACAACTTTCATAAAAAGGAAGATGAAATTAATAATAACGATCGCAACCAGAAACCTAAGAAGTCACTACGAGGATTAGAGATAGTGCACATATTGCCAGATTCCCAACCGGATGAGGTTATCGACCTATCTAAACCTTTGAACCTGAACCAAACCAAACCTAAGCCTAAAAGTACCACGGAGCCGGCCCCGACACCAATAAGTTCCAGCTCTAGTACCACATCAAGTAGTCGTTTGTCAATTACCAAAGACGACAAACGTCTGGATGCGTTTATACATAGTCATTATGATTTTCTTGAGCAACAGCAGGACAGTTCATCACATCAAAGCTTGCGAAACTCAGACGGAAATACCAACATAGAGTCTACTGAATCTAGCTCAAAGCCCACAGTTAGGTTTAGTGATATCATTTTACAGTCACATCAAAGTCCCACCAGCAATATGAGTACTAGATCCAGTAGTTCCCACAGTGCAGCCAATGAGACTCACTCTCCAGGTCATGTGACTTACGATATTCCTTACCCTGATTATGAACACGAGCCATCATCTGACAACACAGAGCCCAAGCCCATCAATCATTTAGATGAGCTGCGGCAGAGGTTTAGTATCAGTGGCAATAGAGGGCTAAAGCCTGTTGCCAGTAGCGCTATTGACAGCAAACCCTCGAATACTACATCGTATCCATCTTCTGAACTGAAGAGATCAACATCGACCTCCTGCTATCCGAGTAGACCAATAGAGGAGCTCAAACTTATGTTTAGTAGACCTAAAAAATTTCTAGCTAATGGCACAACCGACACCACTCATGATCCTGATGATATATATTTAAAACCTAAAAGATTGTCTCCTGCCTCAAAATTATTTGTTATTCCAAAGTCGTCTGATACTGTGAAGTCATATTCTTCTACAAAGTCGTCTTCTCCTACAAGGTCGTCTGCTACTCCAAAGTTGAATGCTACTGAAAAGTCATATGCTTCTACAAGGTCGTATTCTCCTACACAGTTGTCTTCTCCTATAAGGTCATATGCTACTGCCCAGCCATCTTTTCCTTCAAGTTTATCTGCTACTTCAAAGACATCTTCTGCTATAAGACCATCTGCTGTTTCAAGATCATCCGCTACTATTCAACTAACAGGTTGATGGAGCCGATTGCTGATAACTTGCTGATTTGACTTTCATATTTTTCAGTAGATTTGCTGTACCATTGGTGTAGGCATAGATACTGATTAAGGAGACATAATCTGTTCCATGAAGAAATGACAAACTAGAGATATCTTTGTACTACTTGCCACAAGGTTTACTACGAACAATCATTTGGACTCCCATTCTAAGAGATTAGCATGGTGGAAGCCCGTGGTGGAAGCCCGTGGTGGAAGCCCATGGTGGAAGCCCATGGTGGAAGCCCGTCGCATCATGCAATATGTTGTAGACAGCTGGGGATATAATTATTGGAAACGTGATTTTAATTACAGGACATCAAAATGTTATTCCAACACAGCACAACATAACATATATGCAATATGTGCACCTCACATTTTTATTGTAACTATTATAATATGTGAACAGGCATTTGGTATGCAATTATAAAATATTATGTAACAGTTTTCCACGCATGTGTATCGATCCATGTATCGATTTATGCATCGAAAGTTGTATCGGGATGTATCGAGACCATGTCCATGTAATGTTATTATACTATAACATTATAATGCAGTAGTTATTTGCTCAATATCAAACAAAAATGGAATATAAAATCATCTGAGCGAGTGACTAGCAGAAATAAAACAGCATAACGATCATGATATGAATAATCCAAATTAAATATTTAAAACTTAAATAATATATTT
This sequence comes from Himantozoum antarcticum, assembly GCA_027564295.1. Classification (NCBI taxonomy): domain Eukaryota; kingdom Metazoa; phylum Bryozoa; class Gymnolaemata; order Cheilostomatida; family Bugulidae; genus Himantozoum; species Himantozoum antarcticum. Next base: position 3,425 of record JAOQGN010268288.1, on the reverse strand, counting down.
ATATAAATATTCTGAATTACTTCTGAACATTACTCTATATTATAAATACCCGTTTAAATTCACAAATTTACTGTGAACTTTGAACTGTGAACTTTCTAGTAAAGTCAGCCTAATTGAATGATTACCTCAATTCGGAAAAACAAAATAAGCATATAAAAATAATTATCATTCGCACTGAGTTCGCAAAAAAGTAATTGAATAAGGGCACTATGTGGGATCACAAGCCGTCCAACCTCTCTGGGGCTACGTGCCCTACTAGATAGACATTATCATAAACATGTCCTAGGAACTCGAGGTCTATAGCATCATGTTCCATGCCAGCAATGGCTTGCAGAGTGTTCTTGATATATTCACGCTTTGACATCTTATTTTTGATCAACGGATTACACAAGTCACTTGACAACAGTATGAGGGAATGCACAACAACCAGTAGAGAATCTACAAGCAGAGAGAGAGAGAACAACTACATGTAACTGTTTCAGTTATTCAGCAAACATAAGTATGATAACCAAATTGTCGGTGCTGACATATATCATATATGCTATATGCTATATTTTGGTCCAATGTAATCGCAGTTAAATTTTGTAAGTAACTTCCAAATACTGGCTATATAATATAATATAATGTAAAAACATATAATGCATTGTATAATGTAACTAGAATTGTGCACACCTGATACCAGATATGACATGTATTACAGATATGACATGATGACGATGTCAGACCCAAGAGTAGGCTCAGAAATATAAATTATAACGATTTGGAAACAGTCTGCAACCTATATTAAATTATACATTTGCATATTATTTGCGTCATACTTTACACAACTGTGCAGGTAATAATCGGTTTCCAGTCACTGAGAACAGCTGCCAATACATGCCAAATTTGGACTCAGTTTAAGGCCGGAGAAAATCCATTCAAATTTCAGGTTCAGAGCCTTGCCCACAGGCCCTTAGCATTGATAGCACAGCATGCACTCTAATCACTTGACTTTGTTTTACAAATCCAGGAAAGTGGCACACATGGGAATCGAACTCGGGTCACCTGTGTGATGTCCGTATCCTCATCCCATTGAGCTATCATAGCTATCTGTGCTATATCATAGCTATCCGTGCTATATCATAGCTATCCGTGCTATATCATAGCTGCATACATGTAAATATCGTAGCTACATAAAGCTACTCTATGAACCATCATAGCTATTTCTAGGCCTGCAACGATTCACAATAATGGTAACGATTTTTTGATTAGATTTTCCGGTGTTTTCGATTCTAAACGTTTCAATTATTTGTGTGCCTGAAAATTTGCAAAAATATGTTTCTCTGTTACTAACTAGGAACGGAAAACCAAAAGATATCAATTATTATTCAATAATATTCATAAATTTGTTCAAATGAAACTTTGGATACCATTATTTTGTTCCCTTTTACTAAAATTGCAGATTATATGGAAGCTCTGTTTGGTCGTAACTACTTGAGGTACACTACTGTGATTATCTCGATTTCTATTTTGCTATTTTCGATTCGATGAATCATTGCAGCACTAGCTATTTCTGCTTCCAAAGTAGAGGTCAGTAACACTTTGACGTATTGTCCAAGGAGACACTCCGCCCATGAGCACTACCGGACCACTCATGAGCACTACTTGACCACCTATGAGCACTACCGGACCACCCATGAGCACTACCGGACCACCCATGAGCACTACCAGACCACCCATGAGCACTATTGGACATGAGCATGAGCACCAGTGGACCACTGGTCCACCCAGATGCATGAACGTTTCCACCCATCATCAGAATCTACTTACCTTTACTAAATGCAGGGTTACAATCACAGTAATGCCGGGCGAAGATATCCAATATGTGCACTATAAATAGGCTCAGCCTGCGTGTCGATACAGAGAGCTTGAAGAAGAATGAACGTAAAGCTATCGGTAGAAACCACCCACTAAAGTCATGTTTAGCCATATAGCATTCCAACACGTCATACCTTAAACAAGAAGAAGTAGCAAATCAATTTAAACAATATAAAACAATAAATAGGAAAATACTGTTCATTATTTTAAACGGATAGACATTTAATTTACATGAAAAAATTTAAATTGTTTGCGGTTTGGAATTAGATGTTTTATGCAAAACCGATAATGAAAGATACAAAACGTCTTGAAAAGTATGTGACCAATAATAATTATAGCTAACTACAAATCAGGTCAACTAAACATTTTGTGGCATTTAATAATTTCATAAATTGTAAGATAAGTTGAAGAAGAATATAGCAATGAAAGCTGTTAAAATGTGCTTATTGCCACTGACGTCTAACAATAAAAACATGGAAGAATTATTAAGATGATGATTACATACTATTAGGATTATGATTTAACGTCTGTCATTGATAGGAGTTGTCTACCATAACATGGGTAGACAACTCCCAAGTTATAACACAGTCACAAGACATAATATTACATACCTGTGATGAAACAAGGCAACTACATGAGAGGTCTTCAGTAGGTCTGTGTTAAGTATAAACTCAGCAATGTCATCGGGATTGTCATTGAGCGCTTTCATAGTTTGTAACATTGATAGTCCTGTGTACGACTACAATACAAAGCAGGGACAGTAGCGAATTAGCATATTGGTGGTTGGCAGTAGTTCAGACAACTCATAACAGTAGCATTATGCAGAACATGGTTTAAACCTCACGGAGTAAATGGGTAGCCTAACTTCTCAGATTTCACGATGGGAGGGGGGGAATGGAATCGGATGCAACCCCATTCCCAGTGTGGTCTATAAAGTTAAGTCCTAAAAAGCATAGACTTACAATGGTTATGGACAGAAAGAAGAAGCAAAGTAGAAGATACCATCGACCAAATAATAATAAAAATCAAACCAGACGCATTGTGAGAGTTGACCAATCAAACCAGATGCATTGTGCGAGTTGGCCAATCAGAACAGATGCACTGTGAGAGTAGTCTCATTAGTGACCAAGTAGGCTAAATTGACAATTTTATTAATAGCATCACAAAGCAATGCCATTTCCATTAAACTAAAATTTAAAAAAAATACTATGTGGTAATACATAAATACTGATTGGCATGTACACTTGTACAGACAGTAACATGCATTATTCTAACAGTTTTATACGTATACATGTAATAAATGCTCTCAAACTCCATTAATAACAGTACATACTTGGAATAACAAACTATACTGTCTAGACTGCCAATAACTGTCATACGATTATAATATGATGATCAGCATACCAGTATAATAATTATTTCATAATTATTACGTAATGATACAATAATTATATTATAATGACCACATCGTATAACCAGACCTGTCAAGCTACAGAATTCTGAAAGTGTGACAATTAGCGCACGAGGTTTATTGATCAAGGGGTGCTATGTACACGACGCGAGCGGTA
>JAOQGN010268177.1:0-10286 GCA_027564295.1 Himantozoum antarcticum | reverse complement strand
TGATAAGTCAAGAGAACAATAGCTGACTCAGACTGACAGTCTACTGCCCTACTACTTGTTATTACATTTTTATGCAGTACTAGTAGTAAAACTTTTTGTAAAGTAACTAATCAAGACTGCATACCTTCAGTTTTTCATCTAAAACTGGCTCCCATTGTTTCTGATATACATTAAACCCTCTAGATGCAGAGTTGAATGTGATTGTTTCCATTTTTGAAAAAAAAAATCTAAAATCTGCTTAGAGCTATGAAATATGAGGGTGTCACCAAATCTTGCGTCGAAGACCTGTCGCCAAAAATAAAGTCCGCCAAACCTCGGGCCCGGCACTAGGTCGTCAAACTTAAAGTCCGGGAATCTTTTCTTCCAGTAGGGTATATGTAAGTAATAGAGGATCTGGAGGTTGAGATTGCATATAATCATAGTTTATGCACATCAGAAACTTTTTTTGTTGCATTGATGATGATCAGATCTGTAGTTGTTGCTGATGTGATGGCTGCTGTGTGGGTTGAAACTTTAATTGCTGTGTAAGAGTCGACTGAATTCAGCAAACCGTTCAAATCCTTCGAAATCTTTACTGAATGCAGAAACAGGTTGGCCATAACAGCATGAAGTCCATTTAATATTAGAATGAAATATTTCTAGTTTGCATTGCTAAGACTATCAAAATTGGTTGATTAATGTTAAATAATATGTATATTCAAATATAATGTTTAAAAAATGGACAATAAACAATTAGGATGCTAAAAGTAAAATGGCTAACATATTATATATATGAATGAGCCGAGATAATAGGTATTTTGATGATTGGAGAGATATCAATTTCCCTGTCCATGTACTGACACGTACTAATATTATGTCTATTATTACAATGTATGTTGTAGGATATTGGTGCTGGGTACCATAGAGCTATGCTGGAACACATACCCCTCTACTATAATTAGCAGCGGGTCTCTGCACGCGTGCCACTCTGTCATAATATTTGGACTTCTGCTAACTGAGCTAAAGCATAGAACTACACATGCACGGAAAGTGGAGTAGACTCACCCTCCACTTGTTACGTCTCCATCTATCACATCCACTAACTATCTACATAGATAGCGTGCTGACTAATATTGGGTATTGCAATAGTAGTCTAAATCAAGTATTCCACATAGTTTTCTATGTCAATGCCAAGTTGAGAAGACAACTCAGGGTGATAGAATAGTATATTGTATTATCTAGCTTTTGCTTTTTGCCACAAGCATCCACTTATTATGTAAACTATGCACCTTGACTGTTACTGGACCAAGTTTGTTTATATAAATCATTTATGTAAAGCATCTGAGGAAATATTATAAATTTTATCTGTGTAATAACTAGTTTTGTTAATTACTAATTTATATTAGGTGCTATCTCTCTGTCACTTGGGACAAGTGCTATCTCTCTGTCACTTGGGACAAGTGCTATCTCTCTGTCACTCGGGACAAGTGCTATCTCTCTGTCACTCGGGACAAGTGCTATCTCTCGGTCACTTGGGACAAGTGCTATCTCTCTGTCACTTGGGACAAGTGCTATCTCTCGGTCACTTGGGACAGGTGCTTTATATCTGTCACTTGGGAGAGATGCTTACAATCTGCCACTTGGACAGGTCCTTGTTTGCATAAGACCGGAACTAGTGCCTATCTAACCTGCTTTTATAATTATGTACATATTTGATCTTTCGTTGTCAACAATAGGTAGTGGATTTGGAAATATATTTCTTTCGTTTACCTAAACAGACTGTATCATTTACCTGTATCTGATACGCATTATTCGTTTCGTCAATAGTTTTGACTATCACAATTCACAATCGTGTATTACATTTGGTCTGAGCGTAGTATTAAATAAATATTATTGAAATAATATTATGTAAGTCTTTATCGGACTTGGGAGCCCAGGCCAGTGTATAATGAGCATTCAGATTTCTATAGATCCCTAATTATAAGATATTTGTGTGTAGATTCACTTCTTGACCACACTAGGGACGTGGTCGGATAGTCCCACTCCCTAGTATGGTCTAGGTAGTTAGGCTAGCATCTTTGCGCCATCAGATTGCTGATCCAAATATATTGATTTTTGATACCTATCAATAGGTAGGTCTGCTGCTTAGTCTGTCCTGCCAAGCTTTGTTACAATGTGGAGTTGCTCCCCATGACGAGTCCGAGCAAAGAAACAAAGTATTTTCAGTATTTGTTTTTTCAGTATTTGTATCTCAGTATTGTTTTATCAAGGCCCAGACTCGTCGTGGGGGCAACTCCACATTGTAACAAAGCTTGGTACGACAGGCTACCTGCTGCCGCTGCTACCTCATATCAAGAGGTAGCAGCAGGTAGCTGCCGCTGCTACCTCTTGATATAATTCTCGAAACCAAAATGGTTATTCATAATGATGAAATAAAAAAAAAGAAGTGCTTACAATATGCTGACACTAAAGAAACAAGGTGTAGACATGCTACATGCAGCACTAGCGGCCTAAACTACATAACTGTACTTACAGAAATGACAATTATTTAAATAAATCACAATCTAAACACTTGAAAATTTGATCGTTAGTTGAAAGCTTCACTCGGCCTGACTGTTGATAGCCTGACTCACCAAGCCACTTGCATGGGGAGTTATGTTCCCACGTATAGGCGATTGGTGTACCCCCATCGCCGACCCGTGGGTGCATAACTCCCAATGCAAGTGGCTTGGTAAGACAGGCTAGTCTATTAAGTACGTAGTAACGTCTTATACAATGTAAACGACAAAAAATCCGCCTGCAGGATTTTGTGTTCTTACAGTATATAAGACGCAATGGCATGCTTGACGTCGCAGTTAATTTGTGAAACAACAATATATATATATAAAATCTAGCAAAACTCTGGCCAGTATCTATGCAGCTTTGTTGAAAAGTCACTACTTTTCTCTGACTCCGTTCAATGGGAGCATCATTATTATTGACAAGGATGACACATTTTTGATTGCCTATAATAGTGGGCAGCTGTTGATTGTATTAGAGACCAGTGAAGTGTTGGACCGTGGGACCGTGTTGGACAGTGAAGTGTATTAGAGACCAGTGAACAGTTATTGGTTTACTGATAGTAGATCTCATTGGGACAAATATAATAGTGGGCGACCGTTGATCGTTTTAGAGACAAGTGAAGTGTTGGAGACTCAATGAGCATCATTAACAGTACAGTTGTTGGTTTATTGTTAGTAGATCTCATTGGGACAAAGAATTAACAACAAGCATGTCGGAGTACATGATATTATAATATATTATTTTGCTTCGAACTATAATATAGAAAATAATTCTATTCATAATGAAATATATATCAAATGCAAGGAAACATTTCTAGACTACTGACTATGAATGACTAACAATGCCTGGTTTTGTAACACAAATGGCTCCTTGAGGATTGCAAAGAAATAGGTATCCTAGAAATTATTCACAGGTCAATCACTAGATAAGCATGCCATGTGCTGCTATGCACTATCCGTATGTATGCCATGTGCTGCTATGCACTATCCGTATGCCGATTGGCTGAAACTTCATGCTCGCCTCACTCACATATTTACACACACAAAACGTTCCATAAATGGGCTCCAAAGCTAGGGAGGTATGTTCACATGATTGATTCAAATGCATACTAATGCATACTAATGCATACTAATGCATACTAATGCATACTAATGCATACTAATGCATACTAATGCGTACTAATGCATACTAATGCATACTAATGCATACTAATCTTAAGTTACAGGGTTATTGAAAACCTTACAGAAAATGACAATTTGCACCAAGTTATTCTTTCTCAATTCTAGGGTTCTATATTTATACGGCCAAAGACTTGATCATCTGTGTTTACATTCTCAAACTGACCAAAACTACGCACGAGAATTCCTAATCATGAGCTCAATACTTACGACTCGTTATTTTGTCTATGACGTATAATTGAGTATTATAATTATATCAAAACTAATCGGAAAATTGTGATTGACTAAACAATAGGGTAAAGACCGTCGCATGCTTAATTGAGTGCGATCATTTTCTTTTGTTGTAGACCATTGCCTAGACGTGGCTCGTATTTGAACTTGATGAAGTGAATCAATAATAACTTTGTTGATTAAAGATTTTTAAAATTTAGCAAACACTTTTATTTATCCTTGTATTTCATCAACTTAAAATGGACACAAATGATCAATAAAACAAAATATATTCTTGGAAAATATTTTATAATTATTAATTTTATTTAAATGACCGGTAGTCCTTTTTAGATGACTAGTAGGTGTCTACGCTGTGCCTTTTCATCAATAGCATGAACATCGCATTATGTGCATGGACGTATTGGCATCCCCTGGAGATTGCAAATGGCAGTACATGTACATGTAAATTACATTATATAACTCAACTATACTTATTGTTATATCAGAGTTAATAAAACTTGTGCTCAATATTTAATACTCAATCTAGATATGTGATACTCGGTCTAGTCTGCCCTAATGTCTGCTGGCCAACAGAAATTTGGACTGTTCCAACAGTCTCTATTTCAACTCCGCACATTGGAATAAAATGGTGTGATGTCACAATACTCATTTGTAGTGTTCACTTTTTGCTAGTATTTTTCTTCCTTTTTGTGTGTAACTGCTCGAATGCTATCTCAGCCAATTCTATAATGTACATGTAGTCGGGAAGTTTCTGATAGTCTGAGCAAGCAGGCAAGCAGGCAAGCAGGCAAACTACATCATTGCTGCCAGCTTCATTCAGCATTACCACAAAGCTTGCTGTAGTCTTATCAACTTTGGTTTTGTGGTCAAAGATAGTGGAATGGTTGGTATCTTGCACTCAAATCTAGCAGCTTTCTTTACCCTGCAATGTTAGAAATTCATGTAATGTTTACACTATATGCTGACTTTTCAAATGATTTTAATCAATTTTGCAATGAGCGTGACTAATTAAATAAGAAAATTTATCCTACGTCGTTTTGTTTCTGCTCTTATTATGGCTACAGGTGCCACAGGGGGTCGGAATTTGAGAAATGAGATCTATTTAAAACATTTGATACAAAAGTAATTGTAGTACTAGTACTATGGAATTATATGAATTGCTTTAATCAAGTAGAACTGTATGGCTCATTGATATTGTTCATCAAATAGCAAGCTGTTTAGAAAGCACACTCTGGTAATATTAATAGTAATAAGATCCCTTGCATTATGTTGTAGCATGCAGTAATTACACCTAAGTATAATCAATATACATTCAGACCAGACAATAAAAATTAAATAGTTCTTTTCAAGGACGGCTCTCAAAATATCAAGTACAACTTAATTTTTTGTTGCCAATTACACTTTCCTTCCTGCTATTTGTTATTTGTATTATTATATTTCTTATTGTGCCAATATTCCTTCAATCTCCAATCACGTTTCCAACTATTTCCAAGTTTCCAAACACTTACTACTAAAGCCTGACCCACATACATTTTACTAAAGCCTGACCCACAGGCTCTCTCATCCTATCTTATCATGATTTATTGCTCATAAAGTTGAGGCAGGTGCAGGATTGACTATTTTTGAGATAGCCCGTGATCTAAGAAAATAATGTAGTTGGAGAAGTTGTCTTCCCCACAAAAATTGCGTTCGCGCCCCAATCCACAATCTAGAACCCAGCTAAGCCGAAAAAACACAAGAGTTTGCTAGAGGTATTTATGACTGTCCTCACAGCAAGCATATTCCCTATTAGTGAGTGAGTGTATTTAACTCTCACATTGAATACAGAGTCCGGATATATTGGCAACTGCCGTTTCCAAACTAGGTGTCCGGGGGTAAGGCTATTTGGGCATTAGACGGGGTGTGCAACATATGCCCCTTCTACAATCTATAAACTAGGTGTCCGGAAGTGAGACTACTTGGGTATTAGACGGGGTAGAGTTTCCAAACGGCAGTTACAAAACATCGGTATTCCCTCAAATTTACTCTGATGATCAAATAGAATGCTAAATAGGGGCTAGTGTTTTAGTAAAGCCATAGTCTAGTATCTGCCTTCTTACACGATCATGCTCCATCATTGTATTTTATGTTATTGATTATGTTTAATATATGGAATACGGACTGTTCGTAACTTGCGTTTCGTAGATGAGTGTTTGAAGGTGGCGGTTGGGGGTTTTGGGTTATAGTGGTCTTTCTTCTTAGTGGGACTTTGGCAGTGGGATTTTGGGGTGGATTCACCCCGTCTATTGCCTAAGTTGTCTCACCCACGGACATTCAGTTTCATACAGTCTCGAATTCATTGAATATTGTTGAACGAATGAAGATATTAATTTTATGAAATTTTCATTTTATTGCTTGCACCACTATATGGCATTATTTATGTATTATATCACATTGATTTACAGGTATAAGCCTCCTCTACTCTCTGCTGCCTCTAAGTGGTCTGTAGATCTGCCGGAGACAGGAGAGGCCATTGAGGAGGAGCTACACAAACAAGAAAGCTTGCTGACACAGCTGCACCAGGAGCTGCATCAAGAGCTATCCTACAACCACCTAATGTGCAATGCTGAGAAAGAAGATCGTGTGTGGGAGGTGCAGAGAACTGTCACTCAGCTCAAGAGAAAGGTAAACAATTAGCTTAGCTGAAATATGATGAGAAGACAACTCTGATGCCAAGGATTTCTTATAGGGCTGTCTGGTTGTTTAGATAATGTGCATATCTACCTATGTAACTCTGTAAAGAGTCCTAATGTAGCCGCTGCCTGAGCATTGCTGTTTTCACAGCATGCATTTGTGTTCTCATGTGTAAAATATTGCAACTGGTTCTCACTGGTCGAAAAATGTCTATGCTGATCCCTTCCGTGAATGAAATAGTTATATGGAGTAAACCGCCTTTAATACCTGCTGATATATAGGCCTACTGCCCTTGGCAATTATCAGCTGCCAAATGGCCTTTCATTTATTAACAAATTTATAAATTGTATTGAGTATAAATTGCTTTTGTGCTCAAACTGACAAAAAAATTATTAATTATCATAAAAAAATATTAATTATTAATTAATCATTAAATAAGGCAATTTTGTAATCTCATAATGAATATTTGCAGCACCTGCAATCTACTCCTATGAAATAAGTATGAGTAGTTATATTATAGAAATTGCTAAGGGAAGTGATCGATCTCGCTGTCAGCATTTCCTAGCCCTAGCCACCCAAGTTACCTCTCGATGGCAAGTGAACCTTGTATAACGGGCTCTGCAACATATATTCTGAGAGACATTTAAAACTGTTCTTGAGCATTTTGTTTTCCTTCTTTATCTAGTTAAAGCTGATAACTAAAACCACTGCTGCCCGTGAGCTCGAGAAACTCCAACTGTCATCTGACAATGTAAAGAGGGCAGACCCTAATAGACGCAGTATCAACGCTGCCGAACTTAACTTTGCTCTACAGACTGGCAGCTTACGCCGAACCAATAGATCTTCACAGGCAGAGCTGGCATCAACCTCTTCATGTGCCTCTTTTACTGCCTCTAATGAAGCCCTCTCTAGCCAGCACAGGCACACTGGAGAGGTCATTGTCAGTAAAACTAGTCAGTCCCAGAGAACATCCTCTTCAGATCTGAAGTCCTCCCAAGGTATTTCTAAATATGGCTCATAGTACATTATATACCAATTACCATACTGGAAGAAATTATTAGCGGACCTAATTTTGGCGAATCCCCAGCACAAAACTGAACTAGTGGACTTTATTTTTTGCAAATTTTAAACTCGCAAAACTTCAAGTCACACAAAGTGTCGATTTCTATATAAAGCCTTCAAATTTACTACTATAAAGCCTGTAAAGTTTTGAAGGAAATAAAAATTAAGTGGAATTTATATTTGGCGAGTTTTCTATTAAGTGAAATTTGCTAAAATGAATTCCAACCAATATTTTTTTCCAGTACGTTATTGTGTACATTACTTACTTACTTATCCAGCCAATCGCTGTCGACTATGACTGCTTTCCCATGAATTTTCGTTCTCCATGCTTCTGTCTGCTGCCATTGAATACCTGCTGCTGCTGTCTGCTGCTGGGGTAAGTATGGAGAGCTCTGTAAGATCTCTCTTGATGGTATCCTTAAACCGTAGCTTCGGTCTAACTCGTACACATCAGATATATTGATGCATTGTTACATTGTTAATATTAATATATTGTGTACATTACATAATTATAATAATAATGATGTAATACCATTATTTTGGTCAATTGCTCAGATGCACATTTTCAGTTAAGGTGCAGGATTGTACATTTCTCAGCTAGATTGCATGTAAATTGCTGTTGGAGATTCCAGTTTGGTTTGAGGAGTGACTGCAACTAGTTTGAGCCTTGACTGTGCCTGGTTTGGGACGTGACAGCTTCATTAGAGCTGAACTGGTGTGACAACTGAGCAGCCAGCTGTTCTCCTTTGGGTTTCCTGGCTGTCGAAAAAAGCTCGGAACTGAGCCGTCCTCAAAATGTTTATCTAAAGTTAGATTGTGTCCCGGGTCTGGGACGCGAACACACATTATCATGTGAAAGAAGGCAACTGTGTATGAGATTATGTTCAAGTACCCAGGTTTTCTCAAACACAAATATCTCTACAGCTTATATAACATTGTGCAACTAAATTATAGTATGAGATGCCAGATTTTGTTAACTTCATTGCAGGATGTAATATCAGTATAAATATAATTAAGACTTGTCAATAATTCAGTTTGGCAGATGAAACTTCCTTTACTTGGGGGACATCACAATAATGTGACACTAATTTCTGTCTTGCAATAACTCAATAGTTGTTATGCAATTTACAAGGTATACCACCTTTCCTTATGGCCAGGATTCATGAATATCTCACAAAACAGTGATATTTAACTAGATTACTGTTATAGTTTTCCGGACATACTAAATATCCAATGCTTCATAATATTCCCATGCCTATATTGGGCAATTCCAGTTAGCATGAAAAATCTCCAATTGTGTATTAAGGATTGGGAAAATATTTCAAATCACCTTTGTATATGGTGTTTATCACTCAAGACAAAATGGCAGGCAGATGGCAGATATTAGGTACAAACATCGGATTACTTAAAACTAGTTTGTTTGTAACTGTAACTACAGTTGAACAAATAATAATAATATCATTTATTATTCATGTAAATCTCGCGCAAACAAATTTAACAATATTGTAACTATTTTAAACTGAAGACCAGCTTGACTTATATAATCATCGCATAGCTGCAAGGATTAAAATTAGCTTGAAATGAAATTTTCTTTTATTTACAGGAATTTATAGAATAAATTGCTTGCGTTAATGAATAGCTTTGCTGGTGAAGGATTTAGGATGATGTAACAAATCGTTGCTAGTTGTAATTACAAAGCTAATATTTAACAAGCTTGGTCTCTGTAATACTCTGGGTGTCGCCTCCTCCTCGGATATGATCAATATCGCTCAATATTACAGCTGCTAAAGACTTTTGGTGTTGCAAATTAAATACTCTAGCGTAGGTATACTACGTGCAGAAATTGGATCTTGAAGTGTGTTTAAGCCCCAGATACATACGGATAAAGGAGGCTGGTTTCCAGTTCACAGGTGTTTGACCTGGGTTCTCAAATACACCTGCGTAGTGGGAACTACATCCCGGTGACTATTGCAGCATCCCAGCGCTGTGACAGGAAAGTTGAACAGCATCCAATTTTCCCTGTCATGTCCCGGCAGCGCCGTACCTGATGCTGCCGTGCTGCTGCTAGTGAAGATTACAGCCTGCAGCAGTAGCACAATAATTATGTTTCATTTCTAATTTACACCATTCCAATTTGATTCCTTGGTTCAGATTACTTTTTCAAAATATTTTGATGGGCGAGTGAAGGGTTTTATTTTAGTGTTCAAGTCTAAAATGGCATTAGGTAGGCATAACATTGTTTTATTTAATCAAAACAGCATTGAGTTTATATAAGGCAAAAATATAATTAAGTTGGAACAGCTTTACCAGCATGAGTGAATATCTTCAGAATTTGTATGTTACGAGTAAGCCACGTTTATACCAGGCCAACTCCGATTCCAATTCCAATTCCAACCCAATTTCTACAAAAACTGGACACCAACTGCGATTACGATTCTGTGTTTATACCAAACCGACTCGTAGTAGTAGAGTTGTCCTCCCTCAACATTTCAATTCCAAAAGCCAAAGTTCAACAACTGGGCCTCGCTAAGCAACCAATGAGGTTGCGCCGGATGCAGATGTTGTTATTGAACCTCTTCGGAGTAAAGTTTTGTAAATGAA
>JAOQGN010267956.1:0-10286 GCA_027564295.1 Himantozoum antarcticum | reverse complement strand
GAATTAGATGTATCTGAGCCCATCCCCTTGTCTTAGAAATCTCCAGGATTTTATATATCCCAGGTTGACAGGTATGGTATCAGGCGATTTATAAAGGTCTACATCCACACTACATAAAAAGTAATTCTCGAGCCACTGATCGAACCACTGACCTCTAGATCAATGGTTTCTAGGTCTCTAGCTCCCTAGCACTGAGCAGAGCCACCTTTTGCTGGTGATTATAATTCAATCTACATGTAGTTATTTAGAATCGGTGCTCTTGAAACTTGAAATGTGCTGAATACAGAATGTTACAATCGTCTTCATGTTTTAGTTTGCGGAAGGGCCGATGTTGGATGGACTGTATTGGGAGAGCTATTACAACAGTGAGAATGTATCTGAAAGTGATCTGGGTTATGTGTACTATGAGAGTAAGATGTTAGGTGTACCACGTTTGCGACAACTTCGAGTCGACAATCAATCTTGCGATGTAAGTTAACTCTTTTGTTCACTCTTATTTTGTATAGCAGCACATTGTTAGCACTTCCTGTACAGCCAGAAATATTCCTGCTGCTCTTTGAAACTCTCGGCAACTAACCATTATGAGTGCTGGCAAATGCAACTTACTAGGTATAACTAAATAACTTTAAATGTTGACACTAGTTGTACAGTGACACTAATGGTAGCCATGCCTTCCAGCTTAGTTTTCCTTCAGCTTTCTATGCTATCAGGAATTGTGTCTCATGCTGTCAATCCTCCTGTGTACTGAAAATTGCTGATTACAATTACAAAAAGCGCCTTCCCTCCTAACCTGTCTTTCCTAAGCTACTGTATACCAAGTCAGCATCATATCACATGCGCAGTGTCCAAGCTCGGCAATTCTTAATTGCTCTTGTTGTTAAGTGCGCTTGTAAGAACTTTGTGTAAGACAAAGATTATGGACAGCTTCAATGATTATGACAAGGTCACTGGTATATAACTTTGCAGGTATCACCTATGTTTGAAGAAGTTATCCCTACATGCTATGCTGCTTGGTCTTCAAAGAGTAATGATGAGACTTCTTATGGACTGGGCAGTGAGACTGCGTAAGTATCATTATTAGCTTTTATGCTTATACAACAATGATATGTGAATGTTGATGAATCTTATTCACGTACCACAGATTTGTAATCAATGCAGAATATCACCTTAAGATCCTTTCTCACTGAAGCACAATAACCAAGAACATTTACATGTGTATTTTGAAGTAAGACAATGTTATTGAGTCCTTTGACAAAGCTCGATAGATCTCAGCACCACCTTTCTGTTAGTCGTAATAATTTCATTGCAGTGGAAAATATTAAATTCAAATTCATTGTCCATTTTACAGTTGGGTGTACCATACTGAGAAGGATATGAATGGTTCTTCACACAGAGCTACTTTGACAACATATCCAGGTGCCGGATACTACCAGGATCTTAGTACCACTCGTGCCAAGACTGCTGGTATCATTAGAACATTGAAAGAGAACCGATGGATTGACAGAGGGACAAGAGTTGTCTTTCTGGATTTCACCATCTATAATCCCAACGTCAACCTGTTCTCTGTTTCAAAGTAAGATATTTATAAACATATTCTCAAAGCTATTTTCAAATATTCCCTCTACTGCAATTATAAGAAAAGATTGAGCTTGCATAGACTGGAAACCATATTAAGTTGATTTGCAGGTTTCCGCGGATGTGCACTTTTGTTTAGGAGTTGTCTTGCACATATTTAATAATAACACAACTCCCAAATTGATCAAGCATTCAAGCAGTTCATTCTAGTCACACACAAACATCATATGAACGCTAGAACCACTGTAGGCCTTCAGCATTTCATCGGCTGATGAGAATGCAGGGAAAACTTTTTAAGGTTAAGATTCCTGCCTTAGAATTCTGAATAATATTTTATATAAATTATAATAAAATTATTTGCTAGTTATATTGTTTCGAGAGCTATTTCAATAGATTAATCGAAATCGAAGGCACCTCACTGCGCTTTTTGTGATATGATTGTTATCCCAACAGCAAAGCAAGAAAGTTTCCAAGTCGGAATGTATATTCCAGAGAGTTGCACCACTGCTGCAAGGCCAAAGTGGTAAACTTGCTAAATCGCTTAGGCTTCTTACTGGTAGAGTATCTTAGGCGACTGATGAGGTAATATTTGTGTTGCAGGATGTTGGTTGAGTATCCACCATCTGGGGGTGCATTGTCCTCACATCAGTTTACAACTGTCAAGCTGCTCAGATATGTCACTGTCAGTGATTATATTATCATGGGCTGTGAGTTCATCTTCATTGCTTACATCTTCTACTACCTTATAGAGGAGCTTATCGAGGTATGTGAGTACTGCATTTACTATTTGAGTTGAGCTAATAATGCTTAATATTACTGCATTTTACTCTGCTGTTTTATATAATTTTCTATTTGGTTCTATATCATTTTTTATTTTCTATTCTTTGGTTCTATATTCAATATAATTTATATAGAACAGGACTGTAAAATGCAGTAATATTGCAAATTGTATTATAATATGATATATTGCGATGTATTATATTATATATTTATTACAGATTATATTATTTGCTAGGATGTTTAAAGTCTCATTATTGCATATATATTTTATATATTTTACTGTTGTAATAGACCTTCTGAACAGAATATTACTGATTGTCAAGTTTTTAGGAATAGCTTTTGAAACATATTTCTTTACGTTTTATGCAAAAACCATCCTTGCCACATGCTTTTGTGTACAATTATTCTTTATAATTTAAAATTTGGTTCCAGATGAAGAATGAAGGATGTAAGAATTACTTCAGCGAGTTCTGGAACTGGATGGATGTGATCGTCATATTAATTGCCATCGTTTGCATTTCCTTCAACTTTTACCGGACCATCTCAGTGGAGAAGGCCATTGACAATTTGCTGTCTTCACCCGAGCAATTTGCTGACTTTGAAACACTTGGATACTGGCAGATGCAGTTTAATTATGGGGTAGCTGTAACTGCTTTCTTTGCATGGGGCAAGGTCAGTACCATTTTATTTTGGTAACCTTTCTTCCCTCGAACACTTTAGAGTAACTAAAGTGCTTTGGTTCCCGTTTGGTTAAGTCGACTGTTAGCTGTTAACACTAGATAGATAGGTGGAACAATCAGCATAGGTGGAACAAACTATATGTAGGTATATTCATGAGTGTCTTACTGTTTACCAGATGGTACTTACTGTTTACCAGATGGTACTTACTGTCTGCCAGATTGTACTTACTGTCTACCAGATAGTAATTACTGTCTACCAGATAGTACTTACTGTCTATCAGATGGTACTTACTGTCTATCAGATGGTGCTTACTGTCTACCAGATAGTACTTACTATCTACCAGATAGTACTTACTGTCTACCAGATAGTACTTACTGTCTACCAGATAGTACTTACTGTCTACCAGATAGTACTTACTGTCTACCAGATTGTAGTTACTGACTACCAGATGGTACTTACTGTCTACCAGATAGTACTTACTGTCTACCAGATAATACTTACTGTCTACCAAAGTGTACTTACTGTCTACCAGATTCTGCTGACTGTCTATCAGATGGTACTTACTGTCTACCAGATTGTACTTACTGTCTACCAGATAATACTTACTGTCTACCAGAGTGTACTTACTGTCTACCAGATTCTACTGACTGTCTATCAGATGGTACTTACTGTCTACCAGATTGTACTTACTGTCTACCAGATGGTACTTACTGTCTATCAGATGGTATTTACTGTCTACCAAATTGTACTTACTGTCTACCAGATTGTACTTACTGCCTACCAGATTGTAGTTACTGTTTAACAGATAGTACTTACTGTTTGACAGATTGTACTTACTGGCAGAAATCTCTGTTGATTGTTTAGTTGCCTGCTATGGTCAACACATTTCACTGAACCACTCTAATCACATCTTAAAGAACACCAGCTGTCGCTGTAACCATTATTTTGTATGTAATTATTATCCATATCACAACAAATTTCTTATCCTATCACACTAGATTTAGTAATCCCATATGAATTTTGCCACACTACTCGAGATTGTTACTTTCAGTTGTCGTTGCCTAATTGCTCGAGATCTGTTACTTTTAGTTGTCATTGCCACTATGCTTTCCGTTGTTACTTTTGTATTTGTTTCTCATTTTATATACAATTGAATACAATTCTTTAAATATAATCATGTTGTATTGTAGCTGTTCAAGTACATCAGCTTCAACAAGACAATGACTCAGTTGACAGAAACCATTGCCCAATCCAAGAAAGATCTCGGCAGCTTTTTAGTCATGTTCTTTATTGTATTCTTTGCCTTTGCTCAAGTTGGCTATCTTCTGTTTGGAACACAAGTCAGCGACTATCGCAGCATTGGAAATGTTCTGTAAGTTTACTCGTTGTTCTGTGTTTTAGTTAGGTCAATGTACCCTAACCAATTCAAATAATAGTTGATATAACTAGAAGTTATGAGTCATGAATATCAACAGTGCAACAATACATTGAATATAAAGTAGCACTTCAATCTACAAACTGCCAACATTGGCTGTGGCAGGAAAACGAAATACCGCATATGAAGTGTCTGTCATTTGCATTTCATCGCTAAAGTCGAAACCACTGTGCTAAACCGGATTAAATCATCTTCGGATAAGAATTTCTAAAAATCAGTTTTTGTATTACCATAACTTTGTGACCTATTTTCATGGGTTTAGCTGCAGCTACATGGTTTCTCCAGCTTTTATCATACAACATTCGCACCTGGTTAGCTAGAGAGTTTACCAGCTACTGACGTAACTGCTTATCATTATAATAAGTTGTTTACGTTATGCTTTGAGCTGTCCAATTAATAAAACTGCTGCCTATTCTATTTGTAGGCTGACTCAGCTAAGGATTATCTTGGGAGACTTTAACTTCTATGAGTTAGAGTCCGCCCACCCTACCCTCGGCCCTCTTTACTTTATCCTCTACATCGTATTTGTTTTCTTCATTCTTTTCAACATGTTCTTGGCTATCATTAACGACACTTACTCCGCTGTCAAAGAAGAGTCTGCTGGTTCCACCAATGAATTTGAAGTGATGGACTTCTTCAAAGGAGTGAGTAATTAAAGCATTTACATTGAATTTTGATCTTACTCTTAATTAAATAACTGTTATGCTCTCTCTTAGTTTGACTAGTGCAAAACTTTCATTTTGGAAATCGTTCACATGTCACTGTATTTCGCAAGTAAGGGCAAGAGTAAGCTGTTCTAAGCAAAAATTTTAAAATTAAAATGCTCCATTATCTATTAAATAATATCATTTTTCTGTGCTGTGCATTTCAACAAAGTCTTTAAAACAATAAATTTTGATCTATTGAAATTAACGCATTTCAATTTTCAAAATTCTTTAGCAATACAACAGGATGCTTGAGAAGTTGAACATTAAACGAGACCGGATTGCTGACATTCAGAGTGCTATTGTAGCTGCAGATGCAAACAATGATAGCCAGATTGAATATGAGGAATGGAAGGCTGAACTGCTGGTGTAAGTATAGTGCTCATGTCCTACAATGTGACTCCTTGTGGGCAGCTAATAACATCGATATAAGTTGTGATCATGATCATGAATACTACGCCCAAAGTTTGGTTGTCTGCCATTCCATATCACTGGTTAGGGTATAGGTTTTTAGAGAACTTTAGGGAATATTATTGTCACCCTCGCAAGTTGATATACATTTATATTACCTGGATAGTCATTGTATAAATACATGTATTGCCCGTCACCATTGCATACTGCCTTAATTGTAGCCATTGTATATTGTATTACCTGTTAAATCGATGTATATAATATATATTACACAAGTACATGTAGACATTAATGTGTGTGATTAGTCACCATTGCTCATTTTAAATATGGACTTCCAGCTTGGCTTGTATTTCTATCTCTATTGCAATTTCTCCTGTGTTTTAGCCGTGGCTACAAGGAGACAGAGATTGAAGAGGCGTTTAAGAAGTTTGACTTGGATGGTAACCATATACTGGATGCTGAGGAACAGGCTCAGATGCTGAAAGCTCTTGAGGATGAGAAGGTATGCCCATGTCTCACAGCAGATCATTTCTATCTGCTGCTCGGCACACAATTTGATGTTATTATTTATAAAAACAAAAATTAAATGATCAATCTTATCATTTTTGTATCAATACTTTGTTTCATAAGTTCACTTCGTGGTCACAGCATGTGAACTCGTCATGTCATCTTACCACTGAAATTCAATCAGGAGTTATGTTCTCTTTGGTAGTGCTCAAATAAACAAGACAACTCCAACTCACATCATACTGTTGTGAAAAGATACCAACGCATCAAATAAAATTTCTCCTTGAAAATCATTTTTACTTAATATATGTATCAATATGCAAACATTGAGAAGTATTATTTCATTGATTTGGTTAATTTTTGAATACTATAATAAAGTGTTATTATTTTAAATGCATGCTGTTAACTCAAACTATAATCACGAATATATCCATAATTTAGAATGCAGTTGATAAGGATATCGGACAAGTAGAACACAAGTTAGGTGTAAATGACCGACCGACCACTTCTAGACCAAACACGAGAGCCCGCACTTCTAAAGGAGGCAGAAGGAGGAAAGGAGGTGCTACCGAACAGGAACCACCATGCACAGCACCACCTCAGAAAGCTGGTGGCAACGGCAAACCAAGAGTTGTTAGCGAGGTAAGCTTGTGTTCTTGAGTTTGTGTTCTTTGAGTTTGTGTTGAGCTTGTGTTCTTGAGTTTGTGTTCTGCTCGTTTAATGTAGTTGGGAGATTAGACAACTCCCATATTCAAATACTTTTCACTAGTACCTACGTGTAAAATGTGCGTGAAATGTTACAATGATTAATATATCCAAATTTTTCATTCATGCTGGCCAAGTAGTTGATTCAGTTATCAGGCATTTCACAATCTCTGGTTCACCCTGGTCCACTCTGGCACTTATTGGCAAGCCTATCTCATTGAGGTGTATTAAGTACCTAATTATTGCTCTTTCAATTATTGGCAATAATTTTGTAAATTATGATTATTCATTCAATTAATTATACCTCCAAGGAAGTTATGGTCTACTGTTGCCCCTGCAGGTTGCTTATCAGGAGTTCACACAGTTATCTAGAAGGGTTGACAGAATGGAGCACTCCATTGGTAGCATTGTTTCCAAGATTGATACTGTTCTAGTCAAACTTGAGGGAATGGAGAAAGCCAAACTAAAGAGACGTGAAACCATGACTCAACTTCTGGACAGCATTGCTGCCGTAAGCAAGCTTCTATCTCACAACTTTTGAGAACATCATAATGTGTTGATTTGATCTTTTATTACTTGTGAAATAGTACTTGTGTAACTGTTCTACCTACTGGCATACATAATTTTACTCCATGTATGTGACAATGCCAATGAGTAAAACACATTGCCAATGTGTTTTGCTCCTTGTTGTTATCCTCTCGTAGTAGAAACATCATTATTGTCACAATCATGTATTCCATTACAAATTGTCATTTTTGCATTACAAGGCTCAAAACCTTCACGTCTTAACGATGTTCAAAATCGAATATAATAATTATTGTCACACTGTTTCTGTTAACTTTAGTCTGAAGATGAAACAGAGGAAATGAAGCGTGTGAAGATGGAGCGCTTGGTGAGGGAGGAGCTGGAGAGATGGGACAGCGAGTCAGCAGTTAGTAGACCTGGTACAGCCACGTCCAGACCGGGTACCTCCTTATCACGCCCCGGCACAAGGGGCAGCATGAGATAGACCCACAACTATTCAGTGTTTATTTACTCCAAACAGATCTAACTCTATTCTGATATATAGTAATTAACCAATGTTATGTGCTTTGCTCTTCTTCTATACAAATCTCAAATTTCCACAATTATTGGTTACGCTTTCTACTGATTTCTACTATTTTCTGAAACAAAATTCATAAATGAATGGCTTTTCAATGGAAATAAACCGTTTCGCAAATATACAAGTATTTTTCTCAATTTATAAATATATTATAAAGTCATTTAAACAGTGTCCGGGGTTTCTGCGTTTCTTTTGCTCCAAATTTTTAAATCATGCCAACCTAGTACCTGATTACAATAAAATATTATCATGCTTATTTCTGATGGTCTGGTTGTGGGTGATTGCATAATTGATACATCTATACAAGTATTGGTATCCCAGGCTTTTCTAGACTAATCTAATCTCTACCCAGCATAATCTCTCTCCGGCATAACCTGAGAGACTTACCAAACCAATAAATGACAGGCCCAGGTAGGCTGTATTATAATGCAGGACTTTTAGTACAGATTGTGGCCTTCCCTTTGCCTTTTCCATCGTTCTAAATTAGGGGAGGAGATCCCAGCCCACCTCTCTCTAGCTGATTGCATGTGCTCTACAGGTAGCACTAGCATTAAAATGAAGTGATTTGCTAATTATATTCACATAATCAGATCAAAGTGTAATGTCACTTGGTGAGGGACATTACACTTTGATCTGATTATGTGAATATAATTAGCAAATCACTTCATTTTAGGAGTTGCTCTGTCAAAAAGTAGCAATACAGCAATTAGTATTCTGTTTGGTCGATTTTTGTTGAACTTTTTATATTCTTTAATGAAAATAATTATTTTTTGTTTAAAATCAATCTACTAGGAATATATTCTATGGGCTTTAGTACATAGGTATAGACGTGTAAGTTCAATATGTCGCCATAATTATGCAATAATTAACAGTAGCTGCTAAAAATATCCTGCTATAACTAGACCTCATTGATGTAATGTAATGCAATGTAATTATAGGGCCATAATATGAGGTGTGTGCTGGAAGCAATCATATAGGATAGGCTAGCCAGCTGGTCAGCTATTTGTAGCGTAGACTAGGTTCCGAATTGCTGTTACTGAAGGGTGTTTATTTATCCAGAGAGTAACCTAAGGTTCAATAAGGTGCTGCTGACTTCCACTATTAGACTCGGATCCAAGCCATTCCTACAAAATGAGCATAATTATCATTATAGTACCATATTTATAGCAATATTTTTTGCCACCAACAGACATTGACAGTACACTGATGTCGAGCACATAATTGTGTGGTATGATGACCACTTTCTTGAACATGAAATTGTATTAAAATGATGCTGGAATAAAATTATAATACTAAGACTTGATGAATTGAACTTTACAAGATTGGGAAGACTTGTACAAGACTTGGGAAGACTTGTACAAGACTTGGGAAGACTTGTACAAGACTTAGCAGACTTTCCACCTACAAAAGTTTGCAGATCAAAATGTCAATGTTAATTATAGCATGCTGCAACAAGAAAGGGTGATACATACATTGAAAACAGACAACACACTAATAAAATGTAGGTGCAAAGCGAAACATGCAATGATCTACATCCAATCATTCCAATGATGCTAATATTACAGGAGAACGCCTGCAAGGAGCAATTCATGACTGCTATTCACCATCATCGCTATTCATCTGCTACACGTGCATGCAATTGACTTCATTTCTCGATAAAATGATGCTTATATTCCAGTGCTCCATATTTGACATTTCTTCACATGCATTAGCCGGTGCAGAAGGACATCTCAAACTGCATGCAGTCACACGGTATCAAGTGTCTCACTTTATTGATGAACGTATTCTATTCTTCAGCCGCTGCCTCTCCAGTTTCCCCCGATTGTGCTGCCTCTTTTAGTTCATCTTTAAACATACTTCTACGCTCGGCAAATCCTCGAGTGTCTGTCTGCCGGTCATATTTACTACACACAGCTACTTTTGGCTGTATAACAGTAATATCAAGTATAAGGAATTTATGATTTCTCAGCAATATCAATATAAGATATCTTACAACATCTTACCGATTCAAATACTCCCATTTTTTCAAAGAAGTTTCTTCTGTCGATATTCCGCTCATATTTATTGGCTACAATTACTCTTTCCTATAATAGAGTACAGTATAAGTTCACGTTGAATACTGAAATCCATTACAAGTTAGAACCATAGAGATCTTTGGTTAGAACAGAGTCTCATTTTTCATTTGATATTCATAATTGTGATGAGACTCCTCTTTTGGTCCATATCTTACAGGTGAAAACAAATCTCTATTGATGCGTACAATATTGTAACATTTAAGTTATGAGCAACACAATGCAATGGCATTTCCATTGGAGCCTTTATGCCATCGGAGAACATCAATACTGTCAATCAGTGCTTCCATTTGGAAGGAAATTTCTTGAAAAAG
>JAOQGN010267845.1:0-10286 GCA_027564295.1 Himantozoum antarcticum | reverse complement strand
CTCTTATTCTCTGTGTACTGTCTTGTCACAATAACATTAAGTGCAAGTAGCAACTGGAATCGGGAGTGCACCTTCTACACTTCAATATCCCAAACTTGTCAAAGTTTGAGATATTGTGTAAGTATCCCATATATAGTTGTCACATGCTTAAGTAGTCCTAGTCACAATGTCTAAACAGTCACATACATAAACGCACTGAACTTGGCATTACACCATGGCAATCCAACAGCTATTCCACTTTCACCGTTCTTAGTGTCTGTGCGCAAATCCAATAAACTTGCTGGGGATTGGGAGAATTCCATTTTAGTTCAATCATTTTGACTTGCACTTAGATCTTGTGGTTTGGGTTTAGGGCTTTGGCGTAACACTGTAAATTGACAAATTAGTCTTGGGCATGACGACTGAGCAGAAATGGAATTTTACCTACCTTGCTGTTGTGGAGTTGTCTGCACCCAACAAGCTTGTCCATTGTGAATAATTTAACCAACTGCACTAACCTGATCATAAGGTAAGATGTAGTGCAGTCTACTTGACCATAGCGTTTGATGGTATAGGTGATGTTGACAGGTCTGGAAGTATCTGAGCCATATGTGAACACATCACGTATGTTAGCACCCAGACAGGCTGGTGTTACAATAGGTAAAAGTTGTCCTAGAATTGTACGGTTTAGCTCTATCACAATGTCTGTTGAGCTGCTGCCGCGAACTACAATAGAAACAGCAGCAGTGAAATAGTATCCGGCAGACCTCAAGCATGGTCTGCATGCTGTGGTACCTAGAGACAGAGGTGTACGGAGTCTCACTTTTGAGGAGTTACGAGTTCTCAGAAGTCATTGCTAAACAAATGGAGTCAAGTCAAAGTCGCTTCCCATGTGAAAAAAAAGTAGCTTGAAGAGTCACAACAGCAATTTCAAATAAGAGTCAAAGTCAAGTCAAAGTCTGCCTCAGCTGGAGTAACAAGTTGACCCAAAGTCACATAAGAGCCTCACTGAGCAACTCTGAATCAAGTCAAGAGTTAGGTCAACGTATGAATTTCTGAATACTGCAAAAATCCATAACTGCACAAATTGAGTCTATTAATTAAAAATTCTATATGCTATACATTGAATTTAACTTGAGACAATTTACTGAAAAAGCTGTCTGTGGGGGAAGTTAAGCCGCATGCAACCGTATAATTCCAGTGACATTAGCATTATTCCATTCTTGACAATGCCTGCTTGAGGCGTAGATTCACAAGCCTCTCGAGTTAAAAGTCAAAAGAAGTCTTTCGAAATTGAGGTAAAGTTGAAGTAGAGTCAAGTTTGAACTCTAAAATGTAGAGTAGAGTAGGGTTAGAGTCCCCAATTATAAGAGTCAGGAGTCTGTTGGAAGTCTGAGAAACGTGACTCCACTCCGACTCTGAAGTAGTCAGAGACTTGGAGTGTACACCTCTGCCTAGAGATGGTGGTCATAACGTCAATTAATGGGACATGCCTATGGTGGGATTACAGAGATATTGCGTATTGTGTATGGCTTCAAACTCAGATTCATCAATTGTCACAAATTTCCAGAGAAGCCAAAAGTTGTTCACATATTATTTGTAGTCACTTTTTAAATGCCAATATAATGATAGCTATATTAGGGTGACTATTATACAGCTTTTAATTTTATGACTTGACCATACCATATTATTGTGATAGTAAAAGGTGAATACATGTTTTTTTAATTTATACATGTCGTAACGCAATAAAGGATTCGGGGGGGGGGGGGGTAGTGGATAACGAAAAAAAATAATTCAAATGTTACGGTTTTTTTACTGTTGACATGTCATAGGGCCCGCAGTCCAGGGCCCGCGGTCCACCAGTCTGACTATTGTACATAGGGGCCTCATCACCTCCTGTGTTCGTCCTTCTGTCTCTTTGTTACTTCCTAATCTATATTTGCATGATTCATCTAATTTTCTTACTCCTAGTTACTAAATTAATTAATACAAAATATAATACAATAATGTATACATAAACATATGTCAATTTATTATGTCAATTTTTTATTTATTATGAGTTCAAAATAAATGCATTGCACTAATACTTGTAGTCAGCAGTCTTGTGAGACTGCTGACTACTAACTAAACATAACAAACAACTAGTGCTGTAATCGTGGTTGTCAGATTTCTAGAACAATGGGCTGTCTGCCCTGATCATACTTGTCAACCTGATGTGTTTTTGAACTCCTATTCATGTGTCCTTGGTCATGTGAACTCAAAACGCATGTTAAACTCATTTTCTATATTGTACATCAGAAAAACTCATTTTCAACATTCCCCAGTGCCTACAAACGCAATTTGAGTTTGGTACAAACCTATAATGATGTAAAGTGTTGTTATGAAAACTCATCAAGCACTCATCAATCAATATTTAATATTAATTTTGATTTTTTTTTGACATTCCATTCATAACCTCCAAAACTTCAATAAACTCATATAATTTAGGTTTGGTTAAACTCAAATCAGAAATTTTTGGTTGAAAAGTCTGGTTCTGATGGTCGATTATCAGTATGGGTGTGACAGTTTGACTCCCACAACCTAGTACTGCACTCTTGTCAATCTTGTGTGTGATACTTGCGATAGATAGTAAGTCAATATAGATAGTAAGTCAATATATCACTGGGCGATGCACTCATTGTGATGGCATGTCAAATGACTGTGTAAAATTATACATACTAATTTATGACCAAATATTTGGCAAAAGATCAACTATAATTATGTATTATACAAAATTGTATAGTTCCTTACAACGTTTGAGAAGGCTGGGGTACTCCACCCAGGCCATAAAGCTAATATACTATAATAATTGTATAATAATAATAGCTTATTATTAATAGGTTAATACGTATAATAGCTTTATGACCCAGGCGGTGATGACCCCAAACACTACTGAACAACATTTAGAAAATAATCGTTTGCATATACAGCATGTAAACCTAAATTATAATTATTACAATCTTATTGAGATAGTTGGCCAGTATTATACCACAATGAGCTATCAAATTATTACATGTATATATATATTGTTTGTAAAGCATTCTAGAAACTTTGAGCTTTTCAGGGAGCTATCCACAGCAACACTAAACAAATAACGAAGCAAATAGACAGCAAAATACAATAAAAGTATATCATGGAACTAAAAGGCTAAACGATGTAAACTAAACATGGGTCGATACCTTCTCCTGACACACTCTCATAGTTTCATTACAAAATTCAAACAATTGTTGCACTGAATGCCTTAGGCTACATACATAAATGCAATACATAAGTGATACTATAAAAGAAGGCACAATAGCTTACCAAAATGTAGTGGCCTGGGACAGCTGGTAGATGCAACCTCTTTTTTAGCAACAGCTAATGATACTTGAGCAACTGCAAGGTAATTGAAATAAATTTATATTCAAATATAAAGTGCAGAGTGCACTAATTGACTCCATCCCATAATTATTGGCAAAATATGGGTTGCTACTACATTTCCAGGAACGGAACAATAATTGGGCACTAGGCAAGGGAATGACAATGCGCCGACATTATGTAACTTTTCTTATTAGGGTCCCCCTCCCCCCTTATTAGCAGGAGCAGACAAAGCAAAGTTATTGTGATGCATCTTGGGGGGGGATGCTATCTTCATATTCGTTATGCAGCTTTTAGAACTAGATAGAAGTTTAGCAGAATTCCCCTAATGCATCAATTAATCATCAATATCAATTCCTAAATGTGACACTGTTTTGATTAATGATGGCCTCAACCACTGGGCACAGCTGTAACCGGGAGTGAGGTGAAAATAAAATTCCACTGTAGTGTGAAGTGTAGTATACTGATGCAGACCTACCAAATATAAGTAGCTTATGTCATAAATAGCTTTCCATAAATATCTAAATATACACAAACACTGTCTATAGCCGCAGCAATAGCACTGATTCTAGATCCTACCGCCTATGCAACAAAAAACCTAGCTAAAGATTGCCTATCTTCACACCACCCATGCAAGCAATTAAATTAGTTGCAGGAGAATAATAAGCATAGAAATGGTCCAATATTCCCATAGCATACGCTCCGACTACCAAAGTGGGACTGTGCTCCAACATTAATTTAGGAACTAATAGGATCATTTGCTGATCTCTTATTTTTGGTCGGGGTTTGACTAATAGTCGGACCAGAGGCAATCACGGAATAAGCCTGGCTCCAAAAAACTTAGCTACAATGCATTTACTTCGAGCTGATTGGGCAAACAAAGTGAAACAGGTCGATAACTAATATTTCATACCAACCTATTGAAAATGCATAGATGGACGTCACCAGCCTTGGGTGATACATTGCTCAGAGATCCTGCTGTCCCCTATCCGTATGTGCGGTATATTTTAAGGGAGATGGTAGCACTCCTCAACGTTGTAAGTATATCTAATGGGCTAAGAACATTCGGGTTAGCAGAATATTGCCATAAACACCTAAAAGTCGAGCAAAGCAGAGTAAAATTACTTTAGAAATAGCATTGGAGAAATGGTCTCCAAGTAGGCCTTGTCCATGTAGCTTAAACAGCAGGGATGATCAATTGGTTTTAAAGTTCAGGGTTCGATTCCGGACTCCAACCAAACCAATTCCCCTGCTATGAACTTTTAGGTTAAAGATTTCTAACCCTAAAGTTGTTCCCTGCGTTCTGATCTGCAGGTAAGATCTGATCTGCAGGTAACGTACTACAAGGACTACAGGACTACAAGCCAGCTGAGTACCATCTGAATTAACACAATGTAAAGATACATTCTCAGCAATTATAGGCTTACTCAATTAATAACCTTAGCCTACAAATAATAATAATAAATAAAATTAGTTCGCTTATATACCGCTTAATATTACTGTTAGGCAGAACTTCTAAGCTGTGGACATGACTTATTACAGCCTGGTCACTGGGTACAAGTTAACACTTTGACAATATTTGACCTTTCACCCGCAAATCAGTGAATTTCACTCTACATTGCCTAAAGCACAGGATACCCTTCACAAACACCCTACCAGACTCGGCTGCTTAAATAAACGAGTGAACTACAACAGGATTCAAACCCATGGCCTAGGGATCGAAAATCCCCCATCCTAGTCCACTCGGCCATCTAATCACCGTCAATCATCATCATCACCATCACCATCACCATCATCTGCTACGGCCATATTATTAATTACTCCAACTTCTCCAACCACTATATAGTGCAAAAATGTTGCCAATTTTGCCCACCTACTAGTAGTAGTAAATCCAGTTTCCAGGGCATCAATAGGCTCAATTCGCGAGGTATACTGGATT
The DNA here is from genome assembly GCA_027564295.1 of Himantozoum antarcticum. Classification (NCBI taxonomy): domain Eukaryota; kingdom Metazoa; phylum Bryozoa; class Gymnolaemata; order Cheilostomatida; family Bugulidae; genus Himantozoum; species Himantozoum antarcticum. Next base: position 4,972 of record JAOQGN010267845.1, on the reverse strand, counting down.
TTGATTGGCTGTCTATGCTTTCTGACATGAACAAAATAATCCTCACTCACACTAAAGCCGAACAGATTTCCTTAACAAAACCTGGTAAACAGAACCTGGTTTACTTGTACAATAATTATAGAATGATATATTAGATTAATTGATAATGATACATGTATAAATAATATCATTAATCAATGATCTAAATACTAAACTTTTCAAGGCTCATTATATGGCCAAAAGTTTCCATGAAATTGATAATTTTTTATTTAGTACCTATATACGAACATTATTTTAAACCAAATACCAAAAGTTTTGAAGCTGCTCAACCCTCGATCAGTCATGTCTGGTCACGTCTGGGACAGCCACTGTCAAAGACAGTGGAATAATCTCGCCTTGTGACAACCTTTACCATTTAATTACTGGTATCCATTACTTTGTTGACACCAAATCAACCTAATTCTGTACTACTTTTAGTCAAAGATCAGCCAGTTCCAGAATTGTCAATTATACAAATACCTAGATGGCGATTTTCTAATTAATTACATTGTGGTTTCTTAAGATGTTTTTGCACTAACACTGCTATTAGTGATGCACAGGGACAGCCCGAAAACTACATTAGCAACAAATATGGTTCACATGACAGTGAGTGTGTTTAGGAACATCAGCATTTAAAGATGGCTACAAGAAAACGACAAAATATGCCGATGAGATCACTAACAAATGTACCGTAACATCATTTGACCAAACCTTTACAAAGAGAGTTGGAAACACATCTAGCAATGAGCAAATGTTATTTGAGAAATCATGATATCAAATAGATAACTAGGTCTACTTATTTGTTGATCTTATTAGTCAGCAATAATACCTGCAAAACATCTGTTCTCATCAAAACAACAGTGGTATTTCCAGCTGCATGCAACTAACCAGGCTCAATCCTACCCCGGAACCCGACTTGCTCTGCAACACCTGACCCGTATCCGGTTCTGACTCACAAAAAAGTGTTCCAGTGGTACCATCTACTGGTTATGCTATCCAATCTCTGAATTAATGTCCAATCTAAATATTATTCTCATCCCAATTCCTATTCTCATCAAGATGATCACTCCCCGATTACTGATCATGTTCTACTCCTAATATCCTAGTCGCATAACTGAAAACGTAAACACAGGTCATCAAGGTAATTAACTATCGGATATATGTGGGATATACACAGGCCTGGTTATCAAACTGCTGGTCACTAAATACTATGCCTCGGTGAGTCTATGGGGACTGTAGTTGCAAAAAATTGAAATTACCTTTGGTTTAGTTACCTTTGTCATCAAGGTGATTCATCCAAAGAAAGTTCCACCTCCTTCTTTTACCTCTTAACTTCTCAATGCCTTTTCCAGGTGATCTATCCAGCGCATCACAAGATAGGCCAGTAATTAGGCTTCAAAATGAACTATGACTTCAATGAATCTATACCCAAGAACTGGAGTTATTACAGGTTTCATCTATGAAAACACCAAAAATCACCATTATTGGAGTTCGCTGGCCTTCTAGCCCCTTTCCAAAATGGTGAATCTCAGCCCATGCGGAAAATTGCAGTACCCCCGCAGTGTTGTATGGGGCGGCTGGTGGTGACTGAGCCGGCGTGGCCTGCGTTAAGAATGTGGACTACAACTTATCATAATTCAACGATCCCATCGGGAATAATCACGAAAATGTGGGCTAGTTTGTTCCCACCTGCCCAAGTTGCTCGACTAACGGCTGCGATCTAAGGTGTTCCGGACACCCAGTTTTTACCAATAACATTGCTAAAACGATGAAATTTATAAACTAGGATTCTTAAAGTAGAATGAGTCGGCTGATATATAGACACCCGACATTACAGACACTGCGGGGATGCTGCAATTTCCCGCATGCGCCGAGATTCGCAATTTTGGAAAGGGGCTTTAACGTCAGCGAACTCCAATAATGGTGAATTTTGGTGTTTTGGTGGATGAAATATGTAATAACTCCAGTTCTTGGGCATAGATTCATTGAAGTTATAGTTCATTTTGATATATCTGGCATATCATTACTGGCATATCTTGTGATGTGCTGGACAGATCACCTGGAAGAGACATTGAGAAGTTAGAGGTAAGAGAAGGAGGTGGAACTGTTTTTTACATGAATCACCTTGATGACAAAGATAACTAAACCAAAGGTTGAAATTTCGAGTTTTTGCAACTACAGCCCCCATAGACTCCCTGAGGCATTAGTATAGTGACCGGCAGTTTGATAACCAGTCCTGTGGGGATATATGTTGGTGGTTGGGGTTTTACATGTATATATAATGGATTATTAAACAACCTTGAGACCGGTACATGGGCATTCAGCTATGCATCCTAGTCTTAGCTACTTCTTTCAACTGACGTAACTAGGTAACTGGCTTTTAGTTTTACTGAAGTGCAAATTTTTATACTTTTATTTTAGCTATGCCCACAGTCAGGTTCTAGTCACTTTGGTGGTGGGGGAGGTTAAAAAAGAATGAAAGAGAGTTCTTCAGAGAGAGCTCCCACTCATTCTTTCATTAACCTCACCCACCCACCCCCAGAGTACTAACCATAGGGCTTCCGTAGCTAAAGATCTATGAATATCGATGCGTAGGGGCGAATGGCGGGGGTGGCATAGGGCGGCAGCAAAATCAAAAAATCCAATAGGTTAAATTTTAAACAAGAGGTTTACTCACATAAAAAGGCTGTTGATCAACTCAAGCATCGGATGAATAGATTCACAACCTTTGTAAATACATGAAACAGTTTCAATGGGTACTTTTAAATACTTCTGCATGTGATATATTTCCAGGCAAAGTACAAATTGCAACAACTATACCGCTTCGATGCAGATTAACCAGGGAAATGCGCGAAATAAGGTGTCTAGACCTGTAAAAGCAGACGTTGGCGTTGTCGACGCGCATGTGTAGCCACGTGACTCTATGTCTGTGCATGCCTCTTCGCTGAAGTAACGCCTGTGCCATAAGCTCAACAGGCCAAATTTTGCACATTTCTCTGGTCAATCTGCGTCGAAGCGGTCTGGTTGTTGAAATTTACACTGCCTGGAAATAAATCATATGCAGAAGTATTTAAAAGTACCAATTGAAACTGTTTCATGCATTTTCAAAGGTTGTGAATTAATACATCATCTGTTTGAGCTGCTCAACGGTCTCTTTCTATGAGTAAACCTGTTTTTAATATTTAACCTCTTGGATTTTTTGATTTTGCTGCCGCCCTATCCCACCCCCACCAGGGCTTAAATTGTAAACTATTTTTTGGAGGAACTCTGATTACAAAAGTTCAGTATTTGCAGCGTGGCGATATGTGGGCCGCAGACGTGCTTGCGCGCCGCGGGGAGGGGCACTTAAGCGCCTTTCCGCCAGCAGAAAAATGTTCGAGTTCATATTCATAAATGGAGCAAATTGAGATATAAATTTTAACAAAATTGAAGGCATTGTTATGAGTGTTTGATGTTCAAGTTCTCAAAATGAATGCTGTTAGCAATGATGTATTGGTACTAGGTTGGCCCTGGTCAGAGACCTGGCAAGAACAAAATCAGGGCTTTCTTTACAGGTTGCGAGACCTGGCAAGATAAGTTACAACTCATTTTCAATTTAAAATGCAGGGAAATGCCCTTATTGGTGACTATTTATTGCAAATTTTTCTGACCTTAGCTCAGAACCACCCATGCAACCATGAACCAAACATTTGAATACTACATTTATGCTTGATTTATGTCAACAAGTCTCATCAACAAGTTTGCAAAATTGTTGATTGCAATTTGCATCAGATTGCAAAATTTGATCCTAAATTTCTTTTAAAAAACTCCTGCGCCGTACCCGCAACGATGCTGCGCTGCATGATCGATCGAGCATTGTTATGGTAAGAGAAACTTTAAGAGACCCCCTCCCCCAAGAAAAATTAACCAATGCACCACTGGCTGTTAACTAATGAACTGCTAACTAAAGCTGCTGCTAACTAATGCTGCTAATACACTCAGAAGTGTTTATCAATATAATTGTCAGTAATTATTATGATTGATGAGTTTAGAAGCATTCCAATGACAATCTAGTATCTAGTGTACTGTAGGATGCCAATGTCACTGCCACAAATGCTGACACAGTGTATAGTTATTATAGTGAGGTTTGAGTGATAATTTGACTCCAACATTATAACAGCAGAGCTCTACAGTACTTGCACTAGTCACAATAATTATTTGTCGGAACGAGTTCCTGCATAAAGTTCAGTGTTTACAGGAGCGTCATTCCGGTACAATTTAAGCCCTGGCTGGACCCCATAAGAAATCCCATAGGAATATTGATTGTAGGGTCTAATTACATAAATTATAATCAAACTAATGATCATGTAATTGTTATTATCAACTGCACCACCTTGAAGGTGTCAAGGTGGTGCAGTTAGGGTTGGTTAGAACTTTTCATTCAACTTTTAATGGTTGAAGGTTTGAATCCCAGCTGTGACATTCTGGCGTAAGGTCTTCAACAAGGTTCTAACTTATATTTACTTAGTCGATTCGGATCAGGTTACACACAGGAGGCCACCTGTCCCTGCTTGGCAATTGTAACAGTAACTCAAGCACATAAACCACCCACTTCTGACCTCGGTCTTACTGGAATAACGAGATAAGCATAGGCCTATAGCTGTCACTGGCTTGGTCAGCCTGGGATGTGTAGCGGATCCATCCCTCTGACTTAAAGGGTGTTGCTTTCCAGTTGCTAAACATAAAATGCATTATGATATTCTGATTCACCATAGTTCTTTGTCCCTAATTATAATTTTTCAATGTTGTACCATGAGATGCATCTGAGAAAATCAAGTAAATATACAGACATATTCACCAGCTCATTTCAGAATTCAGCTCAGACCAGGGGCGTATTTAATGTCAAACTCAACCTCCTAACAAATCAAGATTGCCCCTAACAAATCAAGATTGCCCGGCGCATCGGAAAGTTTTG
>JAOQGN010267734.1:0-10286 GCA_027564295.1 Himantozoum antarcticum | reverse complement strand
CCTGCCTGCCTGCCTGCCTGCCTGCCTGCCTGCCTGCCTGCCTGCCTGCCTGCCTGCCTCAACCTTATACGGACTCAAGTGTATTTACTTCTGTCTAAGTTATTCTAGCAGCTAGTGATGCTGATGCCACATGTACATGCCTTTGCAATAGAGGTACTGCAGTCACCTCCAGTGCATAGTATCAGGAATAGTACAGAGCGAGTAGAGCAATACTCCAGGACAATCTCTAAGACATGAACTAATCTGGGTTCCAAAATGCCGGGATGGGTTGGGTTCCATCCGTATCCTATTTATATAATTAGACAATGCTGGCAAAGAGGTTTGGGAGTTTCAAAAGAAGTTGCTAATAGGCTGTCAAAAAGAAGACGAGGTTTTACTAGAACCCAAGGCTCTAGTGAGACTTAATCTCAAATTGCTTCAAACACCAAAGATCTGAATTCAGTAGCAACAATTTGAATTATGAAAAACCGAGTATTAAAACACACTGACACCTTTGTATCCAATTATATGCAGTCACATTACCAGCAGATGAGTGATATGCTGGGCTTTGTATCCAATTATATGCAGTGACATTACCAGCAGATGAGTGATATGCTGGGCTTTGTATCTAATTATGCGCAGTCACGTTACCAGCAGATGAGTAATATGCTGAGCTTTGTAATTCAAACCAACAACAAGAGAGGTGAGAGGTCCTTGTTATTGTCAACTTTTACCCAAAAGGTACTTGTCAACGAGCTATTGGGAGTGAAGACGGGCCTTGGGTCTGCGCTCCTGGGGAGGGTGGCAGACTGTCTGTGGGCTTGGATTTGATGATGGGCAAGGGGCGTGCATTCCGTTTCCAGCTTGCTGGCTACACTACTGGCATGGGGTGGCATGGGGTGCTGCAGCTTTTGAGCCATTAAAGAAGGGTTGTGGCCACTCTAGCCTGCGACTATCTGGCTGCCTCCTACTTTTATTTTAATTCATGCATATATGTTTTTATGCTAACTTATATTTTACTATATTATTAACTTATATTTTTATGTAATCATACATTTCACAATAAACCGTCAAAAAAGGTTGTACTTAAGTACATAAAGCACATAATGATGCTAAAACGGGCATTCAACCCTGGCAGGCAGTCACCAAGGGACACCCAAACCATCGTGGGGTAAATTGTCAGATTGCAAATGCCAGTTAATTTGGCCTAAAAACGCAAGATACCAACGGGTAGTCATGCTGGTTCCAAGGAATTTATGAAAGAATGGCATGAGGTAAACTGTTCACTGATACAAGTAGACGAGTATATGTATATACAGGGCAACCCGGGCTAGAATGGGTTGCTCACTACAGGATCAGTTGGGGAAAGCTGCAATTCCACAAAAATATCACTAAAGTGGGAAATGTTCAATATGCTCCAACGATTATGCAGATAGTGATGTGTCGAAGCCTGTACTAGTGGAAAAGCCTCCCAAGGGTTATCCTCATCAGCATGAGGAGGAGACCGGATTTGCCGCAGAGACGCCGGAAATTTCAGCATAGTCGCCGGTGGGTTGTTGCAGTACAAGGCTTTGGTGAATGGTGTCCGCATCCTTCATTCTCATGACTGGAGGGAGGTGAGGTTGGGCTGCACTTGCTGCCCACAGATCGATTTTGTCTCAAGAACTGCAAAGGGTACCAATTTCACAAGTGTCTTGGCACTGTCACTCCTGCCCAAAAGATTAAGGCCATGGTCATACACCCCATCAGGAAAGAGAATATGAAGATGTATTCTTTGGACACTTTGGATAAGGAGAACTACTTGTGTGATCTTGGCCACAATATGGAGAGAGTTTGAGTGTTCGAGTGGGAGAGCACCATGCGAGATGGCGCTAAGATTACTAAAACGATTCTGAAGCATTCTTCGCGACCTTGTACACATCATTCAAGAGAAATATCGGGCAGTGAGTGTTATGGTTTTGTCAAGTGAGACATATTGTTTGCAGACTAACGTTGAAAAGGGTTTTCTAGGGTAGCCCGATTTTCAAGAATGCTGATGTCGGGAGACAGGTTTTGAGTGCGCATGTGAAACATTTGGCAGAAGAAAACAGTTTCTTTGAGAGGCCCCAGCATATGCTTACTGAGAGTATTTTTGGCATAATAGTCCTGCTGCTGGACGAGTTGCGAGGTGGTATCTCTCTCACTTTTTGACCATCACCAAGGCCTAACAGATCATTGAGTACACATATGTAGAGAGTTTGGTGAGTCCTTTCTGAGGCAATGCAAAAGAGAGATGCTCACCCAAGCCTCACTCTGTTGGTCCTTGCTTGGAGGCTCATTGGGAAGTCAGGTTAAGGCAAGACCATTAGCAACATGGAGAAGCATGATAATGTAAATAATGTAGATGATTCGGAGAGTGTTACCACAAAAATACAGGCTAAGCGGTTCTGCTCCTGTCAAAGAGGGATGTCACATACATCAACATTTTCAGTAACAGGAGCAAATATAGAGGTTTGTGCAGCAGTTCATTGTGATGTATGTGGTGTGCGCCATTTGCACCACCTGGTGTGCATGGTGCTGGAGTGAGAGAAACAGCAACCATGATTTGCAAAATCCATGATTGGTCAGTTTCTGCTGGAGCAACATTTTGTGCTTACTGTTTTCTGCAGTAATTTCATGTTAGTTGTCGTTTTGAGATTGAATTTATACTGGGTCTTTCACTAGGAGCCGTATGTTTTCTTTTGCTTTTTCTTTACCAGCTCAACATGGACATTCCGCTGACTCTTGGATTCACTAATATCGGCACTAAGCCAAGCTGAGGATGTTGCAGTTTTATTATGACTTCAAGGTTCGCTGGGATCATGAGCCTGAGGTTTGGACTAATGCATTTGTTTGAGTTAATGAAATGGACCTTAGGCAAATAATTTCGACTCCTGTGGTGTGTAGAGACCAGGGCAGTTTGCATGCAATGATCGGAGTAATTTGAGTATGAGATGTTGCTCAGGATGGTTTGCTTTTTTCATTGTGTCATAGCAGTTTGTGGAGATGGAAGTCAGGAGAGGAGACATATGGACACATGTGGACCTCTGTCTGTAGAGGTGAGTTTCGTCTTAGTATGGCGTGAGTAAATATCGGTGACTAGTTTCTTTTTGGTTCTGATGCCGTTTTCAACAAAGAGTTTATGGGTTGGTGCTCCAACATTAAGTTGGTACTATATATTTTTTTAGTTTGGCCAACCACAGAGCCATCCACTGCACAGGCTCTTCTTTTTTTCCCTACTGGGAGTGAGTCAGAGTCATCAGATTCGTTGCGAACCTCCTCTCGTTAATAGCTCTAGCACTTGGGGTGCTTGTCGTCGTCACCTGTGTTTGAATATGCCTTGCCTCCATCACTACCTTGTTCAGAAGTTACTTGCTGTGTCTTATGTTCATTCAGGTTGAGAGCCCCGCTCTTCATCGGACACGTTGGCTTCTATGCGATTTATAACTCATAATGTTGACAGCTTATATGTATTATGCGCCAAATGTTTGACAACACATTGAAACTATGCTTATATACTTTACATATGGCTTGACATGAGTTCAAACTAGACCCAGATATATTGGCCCGAATTTGTTGTAGGTTGATTCCCAGGATGACCTGCCTGACCAAATCTGAACTGGTTGTGATTGCCTATGGATGTATGCCGAATTAGACCAGCCCGAACTGCCTACCACAATTGGTTGGATGTCGCTGAGTTATGGCCTGTCAGAACTGCCTATTATTGATGGGTGTCTTGTGAGGCAAAGTCGATCCGAACTCAATGTACTATTTCCTGTTTTTCCGCAACAATACAGCAAAGCATACAACAAACATTACAATAATATGTGTAGATCAACGAAAGCATGTTGTAGTAGGTACATATGCATGTGAGACCTTTTATGGAGATGGTAGGCTCCACCTCCAACTCTCTGACACTATAGATTTAGCACTCACCTTATACTACCACAGAGATGCCACGCTACAGAATGCTACCATATTAAAATCACTGCTTTATGATTAGTTTATTATCCCGTAACCAGTCCGCATGAATGCATACACGTATGCATACATGTACATATTGTTATGGATGCACATTCTCATGGCCTGATTGCTTGGGCCAGGTCATGCCTTCTCTGCTGTACCTGGTGAAGATGCTTAAGCTACCCCTAGATGTGACAGACAACTACATGTAATAGAAGTACCTTACCTTGCTGGATGTATGCTGGAAGCCACCTCATATGTACAGCCAAGCTCCTATTACGATACCAAGATCCTAGTTGCCTGTTGCTCAAGACATATGGATACCATACCGACTACCATGCAATGACATACCCACTTAAGGGATTAACACTGCTATATGCATTGCTTATGCTATCCATATATATGTGAACAGTTGTATTACAGAACAATTATCTTATATAGCTGGCCTGCTACCCTTGTCTGTAATACATGTGACATCTAGTCTTGTTCATGCCGCTGGAGTGTTAACACCTGATTAAATGACATTATGCATTATTATTGTTATACACCCACCTTTTGCCATTGTTGTAAATCTTAAAAGGGGAAATAAAACTACTACCCTAGTTTGTATTCCAGGCCAAAGAAGTCTTGTTTCCTTGTCTAGCCATTATTGCTTCAGAACCATTATTGCTTCGATCCATTAAAGCTACAAGTTTATAGGTGCAATCTTGAAAGTGTACGATCTAGTAGTGGGACACACAAGTCCATTACAGTAATTTGATCAGACTGTGTCAACAACTGGTCCACTGACTACGAGACGATCTAGGGCTTGTAATAGGAGAGCAGTTAATGGAGACTGACAAATGCCACACATAAGAGGAGAATGATGAACGAGTGCTTGATCAAACAGTAGACGTAGGAGGGTGGCAAGGAGTCGATGATAACAATGGGAGAACTGACAAAGGACATTGTGAGAGACCGATCCGATGGGATATTGATGGAGATGAGAGAGACTCCATGCGAACAAGAGAATACATTATAAAAACTGATGATTATAAAAAGGTAGCAAAAAAGTAATCATCACTTGATGCTTTAAATAGGGCGCATATTGTAATCTCCCGATCTAAAGTTGCTTATTTAATTTCATAATTGAAAAAAATAAATGCAAATTTTCACAAGGATATCAGGGTCCCAATGTTGAGTCTAAATATTTGAAATTTTCCATCTGAGAGCATAGTAGGCACCTTCCATAGCATAGTAGACATTCCCTTTGACGGAGATAATAGATGGTTGACCATTGACGATCTTATCCATGAGAGGGAGGGAGGCAAGCCAGAGCCAGAATCGCTGTACACAAAGATGTGCCGCCACTGAAACATTAGCATTTTTTGTGGTTCAGAACCTGTTCGCGACAAATAACAAAATTATTTCCTTAACACACACTATTTTTTCTTGTTCTGAAATCCAAGGGACGGAATGTCGGTGACAAATCTTGCACGCCAGGCTTTTCTCGGCAAGGTAAGATTTGCTCAGGAAGCATACGAAGACGCAACCCAACAACCACACAGTTTTCTTCTGATGTCTTTGTGCAAGGACTCAGACAAGCGCGTACAGCTCATTGGGAAATTTGCATTCGATGACAAGCCCATGGTTGCATATTCGCCCAAATGATGTCAACAATATGCCGACAAGGGTATAAAACAAGTCTCATGGTCTCAGTAGCACATCCCACCTCGACATGGCAAGAAGAGAATGGATACAGTTGTATCTCTAAGTTTGACAAGAAATGATGGTCTTTCCACGTATGAGATGCTATGCTTAGGCTCTGTTGGCTCTGAATGGTGCGTCACATGAGGTGAGTCATTTGATTATGGACCAGGCCAAAACAAATCTACTAATGACACTGATCGAGTATGCCAAAAACATTATAAGAGGAAATGTGACTATGACAGTCACACAGTATAATCAACTCGCTCAGCGCAAATGGGACTTGGAACAGCAAATAGCACCGAGGACAACACCAGTGAAGAGATGGAAGATCCTACAAAAAGGAGGCTTTTTTGGAGCGCTGATCAGTCCCATCGTTTCTCTCCTTTCCAGTCTCTTCAACCCCGAGAAATAGAGATCATGAAATTTACCAAAAAGTATTACCTCATGGACCATGAACAGCATGACGGGAGTCAAAAATGAACACCATCAGCAATGATGGTTTCTGCACAGGAAAATGCTCGGTACAATCCGCTATTCCCAAATAGTGAAAGAATAGCAAGACCTGAACTGGAAGAAATGAGGGAGGCATTGGACGATCCTGACATGACTGCTCTGGAAAAAGTAATGGAGCATGCACAGCTAATGAATCGCTATCTGAAATCTTTTCGAAAGAGCAGGTGGAGCAGTGTCTCGTCGCCCTTTCCCACCCCAAAACACCTTTACTGGAAGCAGTCTTGCACAACAACCGACACCCGATGAAAGACCAGAATTACCGCCGAAAAAGCAAGCACAAGTAAAAAAGATGAACCCAGGATCCCAATGACACCTCGCAAAACTCTTGCTATAACCCACGAGTCCTTTGGCGTTGGACAGTCTGCCCAAACTGGCATGCCCCGCAAAGCCCATAAACCAGGGTAATGACACAAGTTGGCTGTCTGCGAAAGATGCATACACGCTCCACAGATGCGTCTGCTCATGTTTCCCATGCAGACCGGCATTGGTGGCGGGTGTCGGAGAGCAGGTGCAGGTAGACTTCATGAATGGGAGTTCCCACTCTGCCTACAACCGGAACGTAAGGCTTTTCCTGACGACCGTCAATGCATTTAGTCGGAAAGGGTGGGCTTTACCGATTATGTCAAAAGCGGGTCCATGGTGGCCGTGGCTTTCAAGGAACTCTTTGCAAAGCAGAGGTCTGCCAACATGCAGAGCGACAAAGGAACAGAGTTTTCCAACTACAAGGTGCAAACCATTCTCAAACGATATGGGACTAACCATTTCGGTATAGAGAATGAGGGAATAAAACCATCGATCGCAGAGCATTTCAATCAGACATTGCGCAGAATTATTCACAGACACCTAACCGCATCCGATGGCAATGGTTATGTAAATATTTTGCAAGAAATGGTTGCCGGTTACAATGCGACGTGACATTTGGGGATTGGTATCGCACCCGATGACGGTACAGTAGACAACCAAGAAGAAGTCTGACAGAGACTTTTTGGAAGACTGGACGATGGACGAATGGTGAAACCCAAGGTTACCCCATGGCACAGTGTCAGGATCAGCAGATCGCAGAAGCTTATGGCAGGGGCTACACTCCGAAGTGGAGTGTTGAAGTGTTCACGGTCGCCGAGATCATTAGCAGAGCTGTACTGATCACCTACAGAACACTCAACTGTGACAGACAGTCACTCAAAGGAACTTTTTACACACAAGACCTGCAAAAAGTTAGGTGTTCTCAGACATACAGGATCAAGGAAATAGTGCGCCTGCACAAACGGAAGGGTAACAAGCCCAAAATTTTTGCAAAACTGCTCGGTTACCCAGATTCCTACAACAGTTGGGTAGAATGTGGAGACGTTATTTAGCCTTCTGTGCACAAATTGTATAACACAGGCAACAAAAGAGATGGCAAAGCAGTTAGGCTATGGCTGCTCTCCTAGTGCCACTTCCATCATACAGCAATGCAGAAGAGTTCCATCAGAACACCAACTCGACGTTTACAGTGAAGCTCTACAGGCCCTTGATACTTCTGGCCGGACAATGGGAGATGGGTCTTGTTGACATGATCTTCCCCGCCTCTTGCCAAACGTATCGATAGGGAAGATTGTTGTGACAGCTCCCGTGATGGTCGGGCATGCCGGAGGGAAGACTACGGTCCCCAAGACGTGTTACAGTCTCAATCTGAGGTGAGGCAGATACGACAATTTTCTCGAGATTATCTGTGAATTTAAGCGTCGCATGGTTGGTTTTCCAAAGTCCACCCGAGAAGCATTGCACATTTTTCACGATGACGTGCGAAACGTTGTTATGGTGTCAAACCTCTTCAACGAGCACACCATATCTTTCTCAGAGGACAATGCAAGGACTTTTGTCCTTAAAACCGACTTCAGCTACGGATTTGGAATGCATGAAAGTCAAAACCCTCCCGATATACATGGTGGTTTTCCATCACTGTATGTGTATGTGGACATTGTCGAACCTCAGCCGATAGGGGACATTCTCGCTCCTCTCCAGGGAGTTGTGCCTTTTGCTGCCAGTAAGCACCTTGACATCTACACCAAATTCAGGAATGTCCAGTAGATACCGCTCACCGCGCTCTGGACAGACCTTATAACCATCTACATCAGACTAGCCAACAGTGAACCGGACCCATTCTCCGGTGGTAAAGTGGTCCTAATCATCAACATCGCCCTGCAAAGACCACATCTTAAAGGGCTAAGCTTTCTCCATGTCACACCATTCGCTTGTCCAGTGTCTTTTAAAGAACAGGATTTCACCACGTCCTACAGGGCATGCGATAATTGTTCCCTACATCGCCAGGAATCTTCAGACTTTTGCGCCGATTACTATAAAAAACAGAATGGACACTGAATTCAAATCAAAATCACTGATTTCAAAGGTAAAGATACTATGAACGGAACGGACTTGGATCGCTATTCAGTGGGCTGCTGAAGAGTGCGGCGCCTTTCCTTAAACGGGGAGTGGTGACGTCGTTGGGAAAAACACTTTGTCGACAGGCGTCAGGGTCTTGAAGATGCCATTAGCGGAGAGAATGTCGATGAATCGGTTAAACAACGGTTTACTTCGGCTGGGGGTGATCTCTTAGGCGACGTCATTGGCAAATTTTCAAACGACGACTCGCCCCCTCGCAAAAGAACCCACGTGTCACCGGGGAAATCGGCAGCTAGACGCTAACTCACTCTGGCTCGGGGGAGGACAACCACGGTCTGGTGCCAAGAGGTGAAGTAGACATCAGAACCGAAACATTTTTTCATAGCTTAAAAATATATAAGCATTCAGTCGGACGCAGTCACTCTCATTTGATCTGCTGCACCCAAACATCCAAGGTTGGCAACAGCATCATGACATCATGTGATATCGGTACACACAAGATTTCTGGCTAGTCGGCCGACAGTGTCTCGCCAGGATTCGAACTCTTTTCGGCGCCCCACATGCAGACGTCTGTTCTAGGAGGATAATGGGTGGAGGTCCCACTGTGTCGAGAACGGGTTCTCCGAAAACGATGAGACAACGCGATGCACAGTCTCTATTTGTTGGCCATGTTCAGGCTAAATGGAGAGGACATCGAGTATGAGCCATGCTGCGCACACAGCGCATACCTGAAAAATATTTTATTGTACGACACAAGCACTAACAAAGGTTCGATGGCCATATAGTCTGGATGGTACAAGGACGATGGTCAAGCCAAAGACTTACCGATGCCTGATGCCGTGAAACAGCTCCAAAGCTGGCACTTGTCCCGACGAGACCTCTTAATACAGAAAACTTCGTCTGAGCATTTTCGAGCAGAAATGCTATATTTTTCCGGGCACTGATTGCTAGCAGCAGCTTTGACAAATGGAATCATCTTTCTGTGGGGCTCTCCACTGACAAGTTTGCCAGTTTGTCACAGAAAATGTCAACTTTATGTGAGAAAGATCGTGACCAATCCATCTGTCCATGCTGGCCATTTGGTTGTTTTGGTCGATGGCGGAGATCCACAATATAGTCACCATCAACAAAGTCAGGACACAATTTCACATCATCTCAGCTGATGCTCAGGATGCTCGTATTCCTGTTGAGCACAACGTGCAGGACCCAAAGGTTTTTCTTTGCAGATTTGTTGATCATGATGCAGAGAACTGCAATTACCCCAAAACAAAAACCCGTTCAGGTTTAATCTTAGCAACGTCATCTCGGTTGAACTTCTCGTGGATGGTGTCCCCATTTGCAAGTGCTACAAGCCCAATTTCACTACGGGTAACTACATGTACATGAGCATCATGTCATCGGTGGGGGTCACCCAGTCAGATGGTCTGGCACCCACAGCATACGCTGATGGCTACACGCTGTACAGTTTCGATCTCACCGGTGACCTGACATGAGAACAGCGTTCCGCGGTTGGAGTTCATCTTCTTAAGATGGGTTCAATTACCATATATAAATGTTCACTTTGGTCAGGCTAGTCCACACACGCATGTTTGTCTACTGACTGCGGGACGAGCTTATGCTAGTCAACCACAAACAACGTGTGACCTTTGCCAGTGAAGGTTTTTAATAGATTGCGGTGGCCACAGCGTGGACCATTGTCCCCTGACATTTCTCAATGTCGGGTGTGATACAGAGCACGGAGG
>JAOQGN010267623.1:0-10287 GCA_027564295.1 Himantozoum antarcticum | reverse complement strand
ACATCTGAATTACTCACATGTTGGAGTAGGGATAGCTCAATGGGATGAGGACATGAATACCATGCAAGTGGCACAGGTTCAATTCCCATGTGTGCCATTTCTTATGGCCGTGACGTGCGAAATTTGCCCTACACCCGGAATCTTCCTCAAATTTATTGGTCTAGTGCCTCTCCTCTGCCCAATTTTGCAATGAAAAACGAAAATTAATATGAGAATAAATAATATATGTATGTAGTTAAAATATAATTAACAACCACTACAAGTCAGGTTTTAATAGGTATTATAACAATAGGTGGTAAAATTAATTCTTGATTTCTTTAATTACAGGCCACAAGATTTAAAATATAATATTATAGTGCACATCATTGTTTTATGGTAGGTACTTTACTTCTGGGCTGCTTTGTTGTATATGTAATGTACGAAAATAGGAAGTCCGGATGTTTCAATAAAGGTAAGTTTCCATAGCGTTTAAAGACTAGAAAGGTCACAAGCACAGCCCACGCGTTTGACGTGCAACAACCATAATGCCATGCCGCAGCGTAATGTCAAGCAAAAGTACAGTATGTAGCTTTAGCCCTAATTAATATTGTCAAACATCTTACGATGTTGGTAAATGTTTTGACCGTTCACATCCCAAAGCCCAACCACAAATCAGATAAGATCCTTAGGCATTTAAATGTAAATATCATAACAGAATGTAGACCCATTTCCATCATTGTGACATAGGTTGTCGGATTAAGGTGCTGTACCTTCAGGCTTCAATTCCAAAAACGGAATATGGCTAACAATAGTTTATTGATGGTCTATGATTCACCTTGACAGAAAGGCTATTACATGTATCTCTCTGGCAGTCATTATTTTGTAGGTATAATTGCAGATTTTAACACCTTGAAGGCAACCTTTGATGAGAATAGCAAATCAATATTCTTTGAATAACATGATTATGCCAAAACAATATTAAACAGAAAGGAACAGAGACATTATGTAATATAACAGTAAATATTATTCTGACTGTAGCATTGAACTGCATTGACTGTAGTATTGCATTATAGCTGGAGGTAATGTCTCATTAAAGTTTTTTGATCGCGATGCAATGACGAATTTTAACTGCAAAGAAGTAGGCTGAAGTCTTGCTGAAGCCCTAGACGCTTTCAATCCCTGCCCTGCCCTGCCCATCGCACTAATACTCATTTGCAATACATCATATTATGGATGCCTAAAAGCTGAGTTTAGGTCAAACCGTTGCTCAGCTCTGGTAAAAGTCTTGCCTTTTATGAGAAATTTTGATGCTAGACGGAGAATGTGTTGCTCAGCTTTGCACCTTACACCAGCCAAGCAAGACAATCGTATTTTATATTTACATTGGTCTAAATTAATTATTATCACATGCACTCTCACTGTGGTATTTAAATGCACAAGAAACCTACTACATACAATCGGAATCGAAAAAATACTCAGCGATTAATTAATAAAAATAAAAACAAATGTATTTGCAGCTAATATAAAATATTACAAATATTCATTATTTTTCATTTAAACGAAACTGCACCGAAACTCATTGCGTAGACTGTTAGTAATCTGATATATTATTAGAATTTTTATAAGGAAGCTGTTTAAACTATATGCATTATGATTGGCCAAGCCAAAGTGAGACGGAGGAATGAGACGTCTTGGCCAATTCCGTTTCCAAAGCCCAAGACTTTCGCAGGAGACTACCTGGTCTAGACTCAACTTAAGATTAGCTTCGTATGCTATAGGATTGTACATACATGTAGATAATGTTTGCTGACAAGATGTCAACATTTATACTTACTTTGCTACTCCTCCTCCCACCAAAAACTCTGTCCAAAGTCACATCCACCTATCAGATGGCGATCTTCATAAAATGTGGAAATAGTCTTTGCGCACTCTTTCCCATAAGATTGTAAAATTTGTTCTAAATGTTTTTGTAATAATAATAATAATAACATCGTGCTTGCCAGTCATATTATTTTTTAAGTGGTAACCAATAGCAAAGCTAGTCAAGTGGAATCCGCTGCACATTGCGTAATATTATTATTAGTTCGATTGGCGAGTGAGAATTATCTTCTACAGGACAAAAACTTCCAGGTCATAAGTAAGACTCGAACCCACACCGGCCACTTAGATCAACTCTGCCACAACTCTGCCACAACTCTGCCACAACTCTGCCACAACTCTGCCACAACTCTGCCACAACTCTGCCACCTTAGATAAATAGAACAAATGCATTATGTCTCGGCCCACAGCATACCTATTGCCATACCTGCTTCACTAGTGAGTACTTCAATGGCAACTAGAATGAAACAGAAGAACACATAAGTGCTATAAAAGTAGCATGTATCCATTCTTGTTATCCGGGGCTCTTTACGTCATACACCTAGACCTGCTTCAATATCATACGTCAAAAAGAAATCAATCCGCTAGATGGACTTCAAAAGGACAGTATGCAACAATCCTCAAGCTTTATATAGCTCTTTAAAACAAAAGAAAAGTCCAATTATTAAATTTAAGTACCAGTGTGAAGTATACTTTGGATGCTTAAGGCCTGGCCACACAGAACATCGAAGTTGCTGGCGACGTTAGCTTTTAACTTTGTGCTAAACAGTGATGTTAGTGATTGGCCAATCAGTGATGTTAGTGATTGGCCAATCAGTGATGTTAGTGATTGGCCAATCAGAATTTGATGTGACAGACAACTATATTTGATGTCTGAAAATCCAGAAAATATACATTGTGTATCACATCAAATTCTGATTGGTTGATCGCTCAACGGCAACATTGCTGCTAATGTCAATGGTAATTTTGATGTCTCGTGTGTTCTAGACTTTAACTCATCAAATCCAGAAAAGATCTTGTGAAGTTTGTGAAGCACGAACGCTGGATTAATTACTCATATTTAGATTTTAATCTGCCGGGAAGCTTTTAAAATAGATTCGCTATTTACAAAATCAAGTGCTTAGCTGTTAAATCACACTGTATTTAAATTTTAAAGTACCGGGGCGAGGACAAAACTACACATTGGCACATTGCGGTGTGTACAGCATTATCTAGCACCAGATGTCTCTGTCTGTGTAAGACAGAGATTATGATTACCATGATTATCAGTTGGGTTCGTGTGGATTACAGTGCCTGATTTGTCTTGTCAATGGTGCAAGTTCTATCTTCCAAACAAACGTTTAATGTTCCGACTGTCTGCTCCACAAACCTCGACCACAAATCAGATATTAGTCCTAGGTTATATAATACATCATGTTGAAATATAGACAGATTTTCATAATTGGAATTTAGGTAGTTCAACATAATTTATAGCTGTGTAGCTGTCTAACTTTATAGCCTTTATGAGTATTGTGCCAATTACTCAGGTCCAATCTCAGCTCACCATTCAGGTGCAATGCAGTTATTCAGTTTAGCTTTGTTCTAAAATTTGCGTTTCGGAATTTCAGTTTGAGACGAGATCCCACATTATCAGGATAAGACAACTTCTCTGTCTATATCTTGCGTTCTAGATCACTTTTAATCTAAAAAATGTGCAAAGTTGTGCCTGCCTCCAATTATAGCCTGGTTACCAATCTTACTCTTTTACAGGAAGGGTTGAAGCCTAATCTAAATGCTACCTACTGTTCTAATAGTTTAACTGCAACGAGTGAAAGGAGCATCACCAATCGTGCTCTGTTACCATGACAGCATCATCACAACCGAATATAATCAGTAGAATCAAATCCAGGCTATTCTGGTACCTGCCAAAGGGTGAAGGATGTTTCTATTGTGCATGTGGGATGTGGATTGTGCAACAGTTTTCAATTTGCCGCGGCAATAAAAGCATTAGCTTATAGCATTAGCTACGCTTAGCTTAATTCCAAGAACACAAAATATAAACAGTTCCTACTTGAAATATACGTTAATTATGAGTAAGGAAATGATGAGTAAGGAAAGAGTCTAGGAAGTGTATTTACATCCCAATCCAATCTCTCATAATTATATTTTATTCTAAAATAAAATACAGAAAAATACAAAGAGAGGTATTGTTGCTGTAACTCTGAGTATTGGCATCTTACCCTCATTGTCAGATAAGCTTGCTTTTCTCTTTCCTAAAGACAAGTAAGACAATTTAGCTGCCGTTGTAAAAAAAAGGGTAATTACAACCAATATTGTCTAATTGCAAAACATCTCCAGAGACGAGAACATCCAAAATATCCCCTGAAAATGCATTGTCTTGCTTTCTTTTTGTTGCTGCCTCAGCGATATTATTTGTAAATGGTAATCTGATAGCAGAGTTAATCGAGGGAAGTCTATGGCACAGATGTTGGCCTAGTGGTTCGTTAAGCGGAAAGAGCAAACCTTCTACGGGATAAATATCTCCCAGTCAACGGTGAGACTTGAACCCATGTCCTTGCCGATAACTTGCGTCATAGTTGCAAGCTTAGACCCACTAAGCCATGGTGACACCGTGGCTTGATTTTGGCAGACTTGAAAATCGAAAATTTCCTGTCAAGAATAATTGTGGTTGACGTTTGATATAGGGGTGCAACTACCCTTTATAAAGGGAAGACAACTGTTTTGCTTTATATTTAGATTAGTACTCTCAACTCTGCCCTGGTTATCTCGAGAATTGCGTGCAGCTGCACCTGTCAGCCTAGCCTGGACAACCAGGCCTACTGCAATTTGAAGCTATTACCCCTGTCAGACAGTGGAGGGTGGGGTGGCAGGGCAGCGTGACTTAAAATTGCAGTAGGTCCGATTGCCCAGGCTACTGTCAGCCAGCATTTGAGGTTAGATTAAAGAAAACTTTAGTTATGAATGGAAAGGGATTTGATATACTGAGTGAGAGCGGCCAGTGGAGGGGCTAAGGCTACGATGCACTGTGAGGTTTCTTGGCTATTCTAACAGTACAGGTGTTTTAGTGTGCTGTGAAAATGCCGCTGTTAATATTTTTATTGATTTATTCTAATCATTTGCTGTCATATTCACGAAGCTGCAACATTATTTCCTTGACCGGAGATTGTAACCGGTAGTTTAATCACTTTTACGAATGAGTAGTTAGTTAGTTTCAATTGGGCCAGTTATAATTATCATATCAGCTATGAAGCATGATCAACATTTCCATTATATAAAATCTGGTCTGTGAGCAGCTTCATGATAAACGACAGGTCAAGTTATTAGGAAGGTGTCGAGTTAGGGGAGATAACTCTATGGACTGAGCCCAGGATCCATTAACAACCTTCACCACCTTTTAGTTGCTACAATGAAGTATAGCCTGTCCATGAGGCTCTCATAGCCTCCCACTTGGTTGTCTAGTGACGTGTGAAGTTCATATAAATCTGTATCAACAGCCTTACTACAGTCTTGATGGCTGAACATATTGATATGAATCAAATGTCAGAATATCCAAATCCGCAAATTTTTACAAGTGACAGAGCATCATTCTTTCACTGCAAAAAATTTCTTGGTGCCAATATGGCTTTCAAATGTTTTTTATGAAATTGCTGGAGGTCAGCTTGGCATTCATTCCTTCCTTCCTTCAATAGACTTCTACATACATCATACAGTATGCGGACTATAAATCATAAATGTTCAAAATATATATAAAAATAGCACTATGAACAAATATGTATTATGTAACTGCATTTAATACATACATATAGAAAGACGTAATGATAGACTTAATTATTAATCATATATGACTAGAAATAAATTATTATTATTAGCTCACTCTCTCGACGACGACGATAATAAAACATAGAATAGAAATATTCGAATTCGAATTATCTTTAGCACACAAATTTAGCTTCGTAAAACTATCAGACAAATTTGTGTAAGCGGTATGTGCATGACTTCCTCGCACCTGGTCACCTGGTTATCAGCAGCCACCTGGCCATTGCCCACTGGTCACTATCACTGCCCACAGCATAGCACATTGTGTGGGATATTGTGGAAATATGTAATATTTATGGCATAGTGGCCACAGAACGGTTGATGAACCCACGTTCTGTGGCCTATAAATAAATGTAGGTGTGGCAAGCAATATTTCTTGGTAGGAGGGCAACTTCTTGATGATAATATAATAATGGCAATAAAGTTTCAATATTACATAAGTCATTTAAACTGACATGCACTTTTAGTACAAGTTAAGGTCAATAAAATATAAACAACTTTAACATGTTTGTTAAAACTTTATAATTATGCATGATAATAACACACACAATTCTAATAAAATATACATTATTGAGTATCGTCGCATCTCTAAACAAAATTTGCTAACATAAACCCAGCCTCTATCCCATTGCATATAAAAATGTAACTATATGAATATTCATTTGGAATCAGTCAGTGCTAAACTACAAACAGACGTACAGTTCCCAGAGGATTTGCTTCACACTTATTGACAAGAATGAGCACAGGATATGAGCACTGCGTAATGGCTTTGTAACGTACAAAGTTAGAGATACAATTCTCTTGACATTATTGGTAATCAATACAATGACGCAGGTAATGGTGGTGTAATAAGCATGTGCCTATCACTAGCAGCCCAACTGTATACTCAGAGAGAGGATTTTATTGACATCTGGCACGCTATCCTTCGACTGACCTGTAAGTTGTAATATTTATTTGTTAAGTTATTAAAATCTATTAGTCCCGACTATTGAGCAATTACTGTGGCTGAAGTCCAAAGCCTCCATCAACTTTTCTCTCAGAAAGAAGGGCAGAGTACCCGCCACCTGCCCATTCGAACTTTTTGCAGTGAACGCTAAGCAGGGAATCAGTGTAGATTCCTTTTTTTTCAAGTATTTGGTGTGACCAGACCAAAGAGTGAACCTTGTAGTGAAATTTACATTCAATATAATTATAAAATCGAATCAAATATAAAATGTACAATATAGAGCAATGATAATGAAAATTAGAACCAGCTGTTAAAACTGTCATAAAATTCGTGTATTTACTTGAATTTCTTTTATAGAAAGTTCTATACGACAAATTACAGATGTCAGTTTGTACCACTATTTACTTTGTAACTTTAATTTGCTTAGAAATGTCAAGGAAGTAACATTGTCAAATAATTTTGTAGCATGATGACATTCAGTTTGTTTTGCAATAAGGTTTTCACATTTTTACCTCCATTTACGCTGTATCGTCTTCCATGATTTTATATTTACAGTATAGTTATACACACATTTGACACAAAGCATAATACTTTATCATGTTTCTACGAACTCTTGGAGTTGACATTTGCAGATATCTGGTACTGTATCTGGAATTGTTTTATAGTCATAAACTACCTAACTAATAATTAAAATATAAGTCATAAATTAAAAATAAATATAATAATAATAAAATGAAATAAAATTTTATTTTATAACTATTTTATTATATTTTGGTTTTTATTTATTTTATAAATTCTAGTATTTACATATATATATATAATAAAATTTGTAATAAATGTTACTTTGTCAATATACTTTTCCACAAATTGTGAAAATGAAGAATCTAATGAAATATTTTATGTATATATAATTATATTATAATTATTATTTTTGATACTTCAAGTCATATTTATAAAAGTGCAAATTACAACCATACTAATTATGATGATAGGTACATCTCTATATAATTAACTTTTTAATGCAGGTATTGCCTAACATCAATATTCATAACCATTCATAATAATTATATGTAATGGTGATGGTTGTAATTGTAATAAACTTGCGATTGTTTGGTGTAATGCATTTTTAATAAAGTTATTGAACTCATTTGTTACCACACAATTTGTTTCATTCCAATGGAAAAACTGTTCTGCGATAATCTAGCATGAATTCCAAGCTTTTTTGACATGAAACACTTGGAACTCAATTTGTGCATTAACCTTACCCAGGTCACTAATGCTATCTAGGCCTACATATTGAGTCCCAAGTGTTCTGTGTCAAAAAACACTGGCTGGAATACACCTAGGTTTATTATTAATTGTTGATCATTATCATTATAATTATAGCTTAAATACCTAATAATGATTATAGGTGCTAATTATAGGTGCCTCTACCCTAGCCAATCTTTCCAGCAGCCCGAACAGCAGCTGCAGGTCATCCATAAAAATAATTTAAGTCAACATCAGCAAAAAAAGGGAAATAGTAAAGTAGGTCTTTACTATCTCCCTGTCTAACTTGTCTTTCATTCTTCTACACTTTCTTAGCTTGGCCACCTGGTCCTTTTATACATGATTGTGGAGGGGGGCTAAAGCCCACTGTTGGGCTACCGACTAGCGACTAGATGTGTATGCGAAGGAGATCCTGGTGATCATGTGACCTTTGCACCTTGTATACAATGCTAATATTGTTTCAGGCGAGAATAGAGATCAATTTGGTTAAAATTGTGGATTCCAGACTGTTAGAAGATCTCGCCCGGTGAAATGAATCTATTAGACCTTGTCTTGTTTCTTGGTGTTTGCATTTTCAGCCTGCCAAATAGGTTGGCAGTTCCACTGACGGAAATCAGTAATGCTGAAGAAAGTAGAGGTAGGTGCAAAAATTACATGTAAATGTCAATGTGGCATATATTACGTATATCTATAAACTCATTTGCGTCAGACATAAATAATAGCATGGCACAGCATGACAACGTATCAGTGTTGGCATAAATCAAGGCATCATCATGCCCTTCAAGAGCAGTGAGGGGTAAGGTGGTTTAGATCATTTGGGATATCCAAGGCTGGATTTCAGCTGTCGTAAGAAAATATTTTTCTGACAAAAATCTCTGGGCAGGATTTTTAACTCCACAATTGCTTCCTATGTTCTGATCAGCAGGCAAAATATCGGAGATCAAATGGGTTTCCCTCGATTACCTCAGCTAATCTTTGAATTCCCCAATACAATTACAATACCCTACTGGAAGAAATTATTAGTGGACTTAATTTTGGCGAATCTCCAGCACAAAACTAGATTAGCGGACTTTATTTTAAAATTTTTTTGAACTAGCCAAATTTAAAATCGCAAAAGGTGTTTTCTATATAAAACCTTCAAATTTTACAACTAAAATTGTAAAATCTTTGACGGAATTAATTATCAGTGGAATTAATTTTCTATTAGAGAAATTAGCTAAAATCAATTCCAACCAATAACTTCTTCCAGTAGGGTGTATAATAAATCACTGACTATATAATAAAAGACATTTAGTTTTTTCACCATTACGTTTTACTACAATAATAATAATTACTCGTGTTTATGATACATATACAATCATGTACAATACAATGGCTTTACAAAACTACCCATTACAGATTGTTACAGCTGCCAACTGCTTTCTGTTGGTCATTCAAGCTATTCATTTAAACACCCCGGGCATAGGGAAAGGGCTACTAATCACCCTATTCTAAATAGAGTCCTTGTGCTTTTTCTACTCCACTACATGATTGTACTAACACAGTTTTTATCAATAATTCATTACAGTGTATTGTAATAACTAAGTAATACAATCAGTTGTCTAAAATGAACCATCAATAAAATATGGTTACTTGCTCATTGACTAATAGGCAAATTAGCTAATTATTTTCGGGGTAAATTTTCAATAATATAGTCACTGACACATATTGCTTTAGCCTGTCTTGACAAGCTTTTTCTCACTTGAAAACTGGCACACACGTTAAGAGTTATCCACCCACAAGCAGTGGATAACTCCTAATGTGTTTGCCATTTTTTGTGTTAATATTTTTTTCTTTGGATATTGCTCTAGGTGGTAATCTAATAGCAATAGCAATAGCAATAGCTCAGCTAATCGAGGTAAACACATCTGCCCTACGGAATTTTACCTGCTGATCAGAACACACGGAGCAGCTGTAGGATTAAGAATCTTGTCCAAAGATTCTTAGCAGTGGAATCTTGAGCGCAGCGGAAATCAAACCCCCAAACCTCATGAACAAAGTGCAGCAATATTAACCACTTGGCCAGCGCTGCTCTCCCTGAGTCAGACAAAACTTGCTAAGACAGACTACTATTAGTACTTAGTAGCATCTATGTTTATTGTGAAACTAGACGATTGCTGCTACGTAGTGATACTGTTGTGGATTGCAATATCTCCGCAAAGCCTTATGCACATGTGTTTGGCCACCCCACTATTTTTACTGCATTATTGATAGCTATGTTTTACTTGCACTTATATTGCCAATTCATATATTTAGCATTGGCATGTTGTGTTCAGCAGTGTTTTTCTATGTTGCTCCCATTCCACTTCCAGTCAGGAATGGGAGGATCCGTTCACATTGTATTACTCTCGTTCACATTG
>JAOQGN010267512.1:0-10288 GCA_027564295.1 Himantozoum antarcticum | reverse complement strand
CTTTTCGGATTCATCTCTGAGTTTTATAAAATACGTTTTTGATTTATCTACTATCACACTAGTGTGATAGTGTAAATAAGCATTATAAGAGATGTGAAGTGTGCTTCATTTCCACACTCCTTTGGGCATTGACACAATAATACTGCTAGCTTAAGTATGTAGATCTTTATTTTTGGGTAGTGCTGTGCTATATCATCACTTCCTTACTGTGTTAGTGTCGATCACTGACCGTGTCACCAACGTGGACACTTCAATATTCAGATAAGATAAGATAGAATGAGATATATTGAACTTGAAATCAATAACATAAAAGCATTGATTACATTAAAATAATTATTTATAATTTTGAATAGTGGTAGGTGGTAGTTGTCTGTCCCTTGTGAGCACATGACTAATTGCTGCATTGGTGGCAGTGGTGAGATAAGTCCTAATCCACTCCAGATCCTAGACCAGCATGGGTGGACAAAGGAGATTAGCAGCAAGGCAGGACGACGAAGAGGCGTACGTCCCCCACCTTACCGACCTCCTGGAGCCCATGTGGAATGAAGCCAAAGTCTCCAATGACCATGACCAGTTCAACACTCCTCAATACGATGAACAGCGAGATGTTCCTACCTCCTGGAAAATTTGATGAATTGACCCAAGTCAAATGGTTGGACAATCCCAGCCACTCGTCTAAGCCTGAGACAGGCACTCACTGGAGAGGCGAGATGATAAAGAGGAACCCCTGACATTCCAGGTTTCAGGGCGCTCTTATAGTCAGATTTGACCTCACCGCCAGAGAGGCCAAGGTTTGACTCAGTGCCCTCCTACATTAACCCGTACCAGTTTGCAGGATCACGCCAATAACATCACTAAATTGATTGAGATGATAGCCCTTGGCCAATTTTCCACCACACTGGTGTCCCATGTGAACCTACAACGGCACTTGCTAGCCATCCATACCCTCACTATCGAGGACGCGGTAAGAGCAGGTGGCAAGTACCCCCAAATTTGGCCTGTGGAAGATAGAGCCAATCCAGGCCCACATGTCCGATAAGTAGAGACAGAGGAAGAACCCGAACCACAATCCCAAGTGGCCCAAGTGGAAGAAGGGATTCTGACCATCTTGCTGAAAGCCATGAATAAACAGTCGGAAAAATTGGAGCAAATCCCGAACCCCAATGCCATAAACCCACAAGGAGGTGAAAGTACAGTCGTTTTAGGAGCCGATGTTAAGGGGTGTCCATAAAAGGGACACACCCACCAAGAGCGTAATGGCCGGCCTGGAGAGAGCCCGTTCCCTGCCAACCAGACACTTGGGAAACCGGCAGTGCCTGCAGCAGTTCTCCTTCCTACTGGCTGTATCAGAGCCAAGAAACCCATCAAAGAACCATATAAATGGGTCGTCCCCAGACACCATTTGCCAGCACAATGCCTCATAGAACTTCTCTTGCTAGGAACAGAGAACCAGTGTCTAGTCTGCCCCTTGGGAGAGGTCTATGCCCTGATGGCTGACCCCCACCACTGACATTGCGTACAACTTATGTCCCAGTAGAGGGCAGTCCCATCCAACTAAACCCCTCAGCCCAACCAAGACCCCTGGCCCCACTTTCCCCTTTGGGCACACCAGCCCAATCGGTCACCTCAACCCGGACAAACCCCCATCACAAACCGAACCACAAGGCTTCCCAGCACCCATCCTACAGACCTCTAGTATCGACTCCAGACAAGGCGTGATAAAGTGACCCAGAGCCCCTCCATGTAAATGCCAGGTCTGTAGAGAGGCCATGTAGAGCCAGTTATTTCCTGCCAGGCTGAGTCGAAAGAGGAATTGTCCAGATACTGATAGATATTGTATGTACCACTAATCTGCTGGCCAAACATGTCTATGATAAGCCTCCCCGAACTGTCAGTGCCCAAATGAAAGAATGTGGATGTTATGGAGTCATAACTGACAGTTCACAGCTGCCTCTTTATGGACTCTTAGAGTTGGTGGTCTTACTCAGAGATTTCTGAGCACAGGTGACCTTCGAGTTAGGCCATATCACTGAGGACGTCATTCTCAGCATGCCATTCCTCACAGCCCACAATTGCTCGAGAGATTTTAGCAAACCCATAGTATTGATATGTGGAATTTAGTCTCCCTGTACAGACAGACATGGGCACAATCTGAGGAGTGAGGTCCTAGTGCCTAAGCATGTCACCATTCTTCCCTAAGCGGAGATGACAGTCTGGTGTAGGGTTGCCACCAGAAACTTCTGGCCCGTAAGAATAGTAGAAAGAGAGATAGATGGACCCCTGAAAGCCACCGGCCTTAACCAGCCAGGAGTTGCTGGCTGTGTGATGGTGGGATGGCTGAACCATGCCAATCAGCCACGGGAGATTAAAGCTGTAGCAAACGTAGGAACCTAGGAACTTTCACAGGAGTGAACGAAGAATATATGGATATCCAGTACACTAGTATGGTTCAAGTCGGCCATGAACAAACAGCAGTTGTCAATCCTGATGTACCAGTGGCGGCAGATGGGAAACAGAAAATGTGAGAAACCTCGGCAGTCATGAAGGTTAGCCCATCTGCTATCAGTGTACAGATCAGTATTCAATAAAGGTGACAGAGATGTTGGCCATACATCCTTCAAAGAGCACAGCATGTCCATGTTGAATGGATCAAGTCTGATCAGTCAACTCTGTCAGAGACTCGGCCCCGAGAGAGAAGCTGAGGCACAGCGGCAAGTCAAGGATCTGCTGGACAGGGACCTGACAGAGCCCCTCTGAGAGAGCTTGGAGCTCCCTGTTTGTCTTAGTCAGGAAGAAAGACTGTTCCTGGAGATTCTGCATCAACTACAGGAGACTGAATGTAGCCACTCAACAAGATGTCTACCCCCTATCCCAAATAGATAAGAACTTGGATGCCCTGGCCCGTAGCAAATATTTGATCACCCTATGCCTAGTGAGTGTGTTATGGCATATACCACTAGATGCTGACACCCAAGAGAAGTCTGCCGTCATTACTGGAACTGGACTATGCAAATGGAAAGTCCTTCTCTTCAACCCGACTTCAGCACCGCAACATTCCAGAGGTTGATGGAACAGGTGTTGTAGGGACTACACTGGAAAACCCTGCTACTTCATCTGGACGACATAATAGCCATATCCCACAAATTTGATTTCCACATAGATCGCCTAGAAGAGTTGCTACACCATCTCCAAGAAACCAGGCTAAAGCACAAGCCCTCCAAGTGTGAATTACTCCTGGCAGAAGTTTGTTACCTACATGTAGGCCACATAGTGAGTGCATATGGTGCCAGCACTAATCCAGAAAAGATCGCTACATTCCACCACTGGCGCTGCTCCCAGAACTTGAAGGAACTGTAGAATTTCCTAGATATCGTCGGATACTACTGCCAATATTTCCCCCTCTTTGGCACCATAGGCAGGCCTCTAAACAAGCTCACCTGCAAGAAAGTACCCTAGGACCGGAATGAGACCTGTCAATCAGCCCTTGTGAATCTCAAACAACAGCTGGCAGTGGCATCCATCCTGGGCTACCCCACCCCAAGCAGACATATATCCTAGTCACTGTCTGCTGAACAGTTGGCCTAGGTGCTGTACTATCCCAAGTCCAAAATGGAGAGGAGAGAGTGATAGCGTACTGAAGCAAGACGCGTTCTACTGCTGACCGAAACTGCTGTGTATGAATAGGAAGCTCCTCGCAGTGGCAAAGGCAGTGAAGCAGTTCCATCCCACCTGTATGGTCAGTGTTTCAAACTCTGGATGGGCAATGCCTCCTGATGTGTCTGTGTTGCAGAAGAGAATTGTGAAGTCAAGTAGGCCGCTGGCTAGAAATCCTCTCAGAATTCACCTACCAGCTAGAACATCGGGCTGGAAGTAAACACGGCAATGCCGATAGCTTGAGCAGCCAGGGTTGCCGAGAGTGTAACAAATGTGATCAGATAGAAAAGAGAGATGGCAGCTCTAGTTCAATGCAGTTGGAACAGACCCCTGAGATCTGACCCCCAGACCCACCAGAGGCCCTACCTAGCAGAGACCCAGAGCTACACAATGCCCTGCCAGCCCTATAAATATTACCGATGAGTAGCCCCACTAGCAATCACTGTACTACCCTTTGGACAACATAAGACCCACCAAAGAGATACCCTCGAACTGGTCCCCTTGAACCATCTGCACTGACCAGTCTCTCCGACAACGATAATTTCCCTACTAATCAACAACCTCAGCCCACTGACGTGGCCCACCAACATATTTCCGACAGTGGAGCAGTGCCTCCCATATACCAGGTCATTCGGGATTAAACTAAACTGAGCCAGGAAGACCTAGAACTAGGCAGTACTTAACTTAAGCAGCTATATCGCCTCCGACATAGCATGAGGTTTAATGCCGAGATTGTACTGGAAGCATGCATAGCCACTCAGAACAGCGGCAAATGCTGTGTAGTATGGCCCCACATCCATGCAGCAGAATCTCATCTGACAGACTCATACCCTCACTCATGCTGGAATCACCAACACCCTAGCCCGTCTATGTCTAACATGGCGCTGGCTCAATATGGCAGCTGATGTCAGAAGAATAACCAATACCTAAAAAGTGGCGGTACCCACCATCTGGCAAGCAGGCAGCTGCTATTTGCAGCTGAGCCATGGCGGAAAGTGGCAATCGACCTATTGGGACCAATGCCTGAGAAACAGAGAGGAAGTCAATGGATCCTAGTATTAGCTGGCAGTTTTACCAGATGGCAAGATGCCCTGGCTCTCACCAACACTACCGTCCCAATGGCGGACACAGCCTTAGATGAGAAGGTCTTCTGCTACCTGGAACAATCAGAACATATTCACACTGCTCAAGAGGCTCAATTCGAGTCAAGTCTAATGGCCAAATTATGTAATTTACAGAATGTCTAGAAGATGCACACCTCACCTTAGCACCTCCAGGCCAATGGAGTAGCAGAGCGGAACAACAAAGTTCTTGGAGGTTCCTTGAGGGCCTTTGTTGAAATCACAAGTGTAGAAACAACCTCAAATGTAGAAACAACCACAAATGCAGAGACTTTTAACCACAAATGTAGAAATTATGCTCAAACCCGAAAGTAGTAGTTTTTAACCACAAACATAGCAATTTTGCGGGCATTTATGTTTTTTCTCAAATGTAGCAATTTTTAACCACTAATATTGAAATTAAGTTACATTGGAATGATATCAAACTTCCTTGGTTTGAACATTGCATACCATTAGAGAGTTTCAGTAAGGAGTACTCAGGTCGACACAGTCGGTGGCCAACATGTAATTGTACTGGACCGGGTTGTCAAAAATGAAAGGCCTTCATCTAGGCATAATTTCGGGTTGCCTAAGATATTTGTCTGGGTACTGCGCACCCAAAGAAAACACATGTAATCATTAATAAACTTAGCCGTTTCCATCAGCACATAAGCGCTTTGCTGAAGGTGGAAACTGACAGCGTATGCTTACATCATGCAAATATGTGAATTACGTGACTCAACACAGTGATTAGAAGACACTAGAGCTGATAATTGCACGCTGAAGTTCTCTAATATTTAAAGGTCAAATAGGACAAATGAATGATATTTTCAAACAATGCATTTTATGACAATTCATAGACAAACAATTTGAAAACGCATTGCTAATGAACTGATGCATGCATGGCTTATCGAAATTGATTATCAGAAGTCAAAGTGCTAATAGTCCAGTGGCAAATGCATTTTCTCTCTGCTAGTTTTTGAAATACGAGCAAAAATGTCTGCACAACCTGATACTAGGTGAACTTATGTTTTTTCATATGCTCGTTGAGATGGGGAATATGTACCTTATTTACATTGGAGGAATTGGATTCTATTGCCCGATTTACCGCCAGCGACAAGGTCCGATTTACATAAACCGGTGTGCAATCAATTCATGCTTAGAAAAACAAATTGCTCATCATGTTTTGCTGATATATTATTCATTGTAGCATCAGGCTATGTATGATAAAACAAAAACATCCATAAACATTAAATTTGCTCTCTCGTAATGCATAAATAAACTAATTGACGTTATTCAGGTGGGGGAAAACTCCCAATATACTACATACTCATTTCTTCTGCATGTATAATATTTCCTGTACTATTTTGTAGTAGTGTTGCGTATAATACTATTTGAGGAAGGAATAACAACTAAAACTACTAAAATTGTTCTCAATGCATAAATATTCTAATATAATTGACGTTAACCAGGGAGGAAAACTCCTGATTTACTACATTGCTCGGCTCAGTTTTACTGTTCTACTATAATATTAGATCCCGCTTTCTAGTGGTGCGTATTATACTATTGAAGCAAGGAATGACAACATAAATACTAAAATTGCTCATAAATCATAAATAATCATCTAATTGATGTGTACCAAGGGAGAAAAATCCAATAAATCTCTTTACTCGATAAATCGTTAATGTTAGAGGGGAATTGATATCCTATATTTCTTATTCTCTACCAGAATATGTTCCTCGATTACCTTCTGTCAAAATTCCTGGCAACGGAGATGGGGTGTTTGCTCTCTGATAATAAATAGTATATCTATAAGTAGATAGAAAATATCAACATGATTTATTGTTATGAAAATATGAGTGAAGTAATATCGCAACAGTTCATGAGAGCAATTTTTCAGGAATTTACATAATGCAGATAAATAAACAGTTGTGGTTAGCCAACATCACTACCAAGTAAATTTATTTGCAGCACAAATGGCCCACTGCCATGTACTTAGTCCATTCATCACCAAATTAGGCTAAGTTTTTAAGCATGTGTTTTGGAGAAGAAATAGCCCTCAACATGAGAGTAGCCTAAAGTTTAGAACATTACCTTTCTCGTTTGATATCAGTTATATGGACTCTATTGACTCATGCTAATACCATTTCCTAGATTGTTACACTTTGGGGCAATACAATAACATTCTAGACTGGGTTTCAGTCCCTCATTAGAGTTGCCCCCCACTTGCCTCATGAGCCAGCGAGCGAAGCGAGCTCGCGAGGTATACTACAAGTGTGGTGTACTACGACTGGCGTACATGTGGATGTACTGGTGAGGTACTTGGCATACCGTGCATGCAGTATGAGGTGTGTACATGCTGGCAAGGTATACTACAAGAGGTGTACTACAAGAGGTGTACTACAAGCATACCTCAGTATACCACAATCACCAAAAATCCAATAGACAAGAACTCTCATGCACCAAAGCATAGCGTTGACCAAAGTTAGAGACTTTCTACACAATCTAGTTTGTATTGAAACAATAGGCATATATACTATGGTGGAATGATATGAGCTACTACATATTTCTATGCCTATGATTGAAACAAATCGTGTCATATTTTCCTGATATAGACATATTTACATATATTTTGACATGTGAACATTGATTCTTAATCCATTCTTAAGCCTCAAACAGCCATCAACCAAAAATACTGCTTACCTTGAATTGGTTTGTGTCTCAGATGAGTGATAAATACTATAATCAAATTAGTGACATACAGTGATCTGAGCCTGAGGGATCTATGATACTTTACTTCTTCTGCCCCACAATCTGTGTTACTCAAGAGAGACAATATTTGGTAGTCATTCTGAATGGTAGCGGCTTCTAACAATTTGCCTAAAGTAAACATTGATAGTCAAATAATTGCATTCAACAAATCAAAAAACACCATATAATATTGTAACAGGTTTGCCCAGCCCTGTTGAGGTGCACTGTTGGTTTTGGGTCCCTAGGCTGACAAAACAGATGACATTCCGCTAGATCTCCTATTTGTCATTGTTGCAAGTTGTAGCCAATTCACATAGTGAACTGCAATCAGCGTACAGATTAGCCAACTGGTGTCTACTAGATGCCTATAACTATGATAGAAACTGGTTTAATAAAGATGTTTTCCATTCATAATTTATTATTGGTCGACGTATTAGCTGGTCAAAAACAAAAACTCCATCTGACAAAAATTGCACCGAAGCTCGCGCCCAACTGCAGAGGACAGCTCAAAAGTGAAAGCTTAGATAGAATGCGCAAAAGGGGGCGTATACCTAACACTTTGGATCTATATGACAATTATGATTGGCGAAGACTATTAGTGACCAATTTGAGTGGGCCAATCCTACCGAGGAGAACCTACACTATTGTAGGTTGTGTGATTGCAGCACCACCTGGGTTAGAGCAATCGTTTGATTAGTTTTGAATGTCTACACAATGCTATCAAGGGTTTCAAGATCATAGGAAATACCAACAGATCAACCTTTTACATGATATAAAACTTAAATTTTACAAGGCCAAGCAAATTAATAGGCTATAGAATATGAAATTAATCACATCTAATCATATCTAATCATATCAAATGAAGGCATGTTTTTGACGACAGCATATTAAATTATAAAGGGAAGAAATAGTGATAATATCATATAAAATAGTTGTAGAGGGCAGCAGGAGTGAGAATAGCAAATTGGACGCAAACATTTTCTGGTTGGGTTTTAATCACAAATCAAGCCGTAAACCATAGCTACAGTCTAACACAAACAATATACAATTTATCCGTCGCTTGCTAAACTTCAATACACCAAACCCACTATAAAACTAAAAGTGACAGTATCTCCCCACTGAGTTAGCCAAAGATATGATTTGAATTATTATTCATGATTGATCATAATTAGTATCCTACTTTTCTTTAGTAGCTGCAGCTCTTACAATATTGGTCTTCTGGAAATCTCAAGTAGCACGTCTGGTGATAGCAGTATTCAGTGTTAATCCCATTTGCTAGCACTCGATGATTAACTATAGATAATTCTGGCTATTATTTTTGTTCCAAACTGTGTCCAGGGTCCAAGCTTAGTAATACAGTATTATGACTTTATGTCTTCAACTGGAGCCTCATCTCACTCGCAGTCACAGTTACTAGTTTATAGTTTTAATGCAAAGTGTCTCTGATTCCCGAATACGATGAAAGTGGATCAAACAATGCATTATTTATACATGTTATATTTCGATATATTGATGGAGAAATACATGTAGCATGTCTTGACTTATAAATTTGATATTGAAAAAGCTAACTATGTGCAGCTGTAAAAAATATAGAAGCTAGTTACTAGTACTAGTAGTAATCGAAAATTGCAGAAACTTTCTGCAACATCACTCGGCTCAATGCGTATGCGTGTACTCTTGGTTCTGAAACAGTAACAGGGGAAAATTTGTCTTCCCCTTGAAATTATTCTTGTATGGAATACAAGAATAATAATGTATGGAATGTAATAATAATGTATGGAATTTAGCCCATGGAAACCATGGGCTAAATTGGCTGTCATGGGACCGGCAATCTGTAGAAAAATTACTTAATTTGGTGATGGCTTTATCTGTCTAGTCCTCAGCTTATATTAGGAAAGAATAGACAAATCTTAAATTGAATTAAATCTAAAGTGAAGGAAAATTGAGGTGCCAGGTTGTCCCTCCATTTTTGTGCTTACTTGAAAGATAAAGTGCATTTGCCACTGGACTATAATAATTGATCAAACCAAAAGATTAATTTATCAAGTTCAATCAGCCGACGGCTATACACGTAAGTTTTATACAATATTTAACCAGATGAACATACAGAAGAAAATTAGAATCAAGAACCACACTTTTTTGGATATAGCATTTTGAAAATTTTACATTTCCCGTTGTATTCTTTCCCATTGTGATGCCATATCAGTGATTATGGTGACCACATGGCTAACTAAAGTACCCAATAGGTACCCAAAGTACGGGTGTATCAGGTAGACCCTCATCCCGGCATTTGGCTAGTGCTCAATGTTTCCCGTGCGATATTGTTGCATATATAATAAATAATATATTATAATAATTGCAATATCAGTCAGTGCTTATTAACCAATGCTTGCAGTCGGGGACCGATCCAGGACCGACGGTTGCACACAAGATATGCAATAGTTTGCAAAAGTTTGTGTTGGGCTTTAATCATAATCATGAAGCATAATGATATCTATAAGTAGCATAATCAATTAATAAAACCTTGGTGATAATGATACATGTATATACTCTCGTTTCTCAACAATAATAATACTTTGTTATACATTGTATAATCATTGTAAAAAGATTATTATGAATTTGTAACAAAGACATAATCCTGGTTCATATGGCAAGAAACCATTCCAGGTAATAATGACCATATTATTTTTGATGACTGCAAAGTGTCGGCATACATGTAGATATTATGAGAGCTTTTAAATATGAAATAGCTAGTATAATCCTGTTACTGAACTATGTATCAA
>JAOQGN010267401.1:0-10288 GCA_027564295.1 Himantozoum antarcticum | reverse complement strand
TATGTAGTTTTAGAGTGTGCTGTTTAGCCTTTATAACTTACTTATACATGTTTTAGCAATACAATTATTGGTATAATAACCATCAACAAGATTTTCGATTTTTGGAAAAATGCCCTATTTTGAGAGGGCGGTAAGGCGAGTGCATTACTTCTAAACATATTTTATTTGGTATCATTAGATAGCTAAGAGTTTGAGCTTGCCATTGATATACAGGAAGAAGCATTTATGAAAAGGTAAATACTAGTTATACTACTTGGAGAAACCCCAAAAGTGGTCAGCTCCTGGGTGAAAATTGTGTATAAGCGGTCAGTCTTGAAAGTGTTTTAAAGAAGGATTTAGTTGCAAGGTTCTTATCAAATCAAATTTAGCATGAATTCATCTTGATTGACATGTGAATATATACTGGGTTTAGTCAACTGATAGTGGCATTGTGACCTTCCTGTTCTGTTTCTCTGGTGGTGTTAATGAAAAAGGCACTTTTAAGTGGATGCTTATTGCTATGCTAGATATAATATGTCAGGATATTGAGTAATTTGTTACATTCATCATTTGCTATGTTCATCATTTACGAGTTATTCACCAGCCATCTTCTGTGAGCTTATGTTGTACCTAATTCCACTGTGTAGTTTGAGTATAATTTATGCCTATAGTCAGCTCTCTACTCTTATTCATTTTAATAGAAAAGAGCAATATTCCATTACAGGGCAAAAGTGTTGTAATTAATGTCCACCTTTCCCTCGACCTTGAAATACCAGGAATCAAAGCTATTCTTGTTTCATGCTTATCAATGTCCCCGGTTGTGTAGGGGTGCCACCCAACCTGAGACACTCCTCTTATTTGCTGTATATGTTGTATTCTACATATTTTGCAACCAGCTATTGCCAGATCATATTAGCGGCGGTGTGCCGGGTATCTTAAACTGTCTTTTGAGGATACAAAAGTAAAAACCTGTTGCTGGCTGGTATGAGCCGACACTGTTGGAGCCGTTCTAGATTCGCTCATTTCGCAGATTGCTATCTTTCATTTGGAACCTAGGCTACAAGAGCTCCTCTTTATAATGGGTGCTGTCGCAGATCACTCAGATCAACATACTGCCTTGCCACTCTTCGTGTGCTTAGGTTTACACTTTTTTGCCATAACTTGGATTTGGCTTTAGAATCCTACTGTATTATTATATTACTATTGACGCATGAGAACTGTTGCATTCTCAGCATTATATTTTAATCCCCTGAGGCTTTACTCTTCTGTATATAGCTTGTGCATACATGCATTGCCTACTATTGCGATGTTGTAATACCTCTTGCATAATATTTTCAATCTTGCATACTGTGTCCTATATAAAGAGGGCCAGAATTATATACCACCAGTTATGCTTAAATATTACTTCAATAAAGACGTTTGTACACTGTTCTGCACTCTATTCAAATCATGTCAAGTTTATTTAGTGACTAACCACACTGGTGATCAGTGGATTTTGGGATCGAGCACTAAGCACTAAACACGAAACACGAGACACTAATTCACACTTGGATATATCCGAAGTTGAAATTGTGGCCCCTAATTAGTGTGGCACAAGACACTAAACAATATTCCACAGAAGAGCTCAAAGTCACACTTGCGTGCTTTCTACCTAGTGAAATACGAGACACTAAACACCACTCCACTGGAGAGATTGAGTCACGTGGGAAGTATCAAGGTACGAAATACTAGTAGTGACGATGTTACCTAAGCACGAGGTCGGTTGTAGTGAAGGCGCATTCACACTAAGTCGTAATGCTGATGGGACACTGCAATGACAAGCAATCTAGGATGAGGCAACTCACTGTACCAATGAAATGACAGCTGTGCCAAGTGCTAAGGATTGTTGAGGACAAGTACAGACATTTGGGTGAATAGGTAAGCCCCCTTGCTTTACAGATCCAGTACTCCAGCTGTGCCGTTTTGAAACAATTATTGGAGTGCAATTGCAATATATTTGGAAGTAACTTGCCAGTGATCAGAGATATCAGAAAGTGTAAAGCCATTCAAAGTATCAAGACATGGAACTTCAGAAACATTGTGAGGCCACTTTCGATTGTTATCATTAGGTACAGGGGGAAATCCTGCACCGGAAGAAAGTTTGTAAGTCTCCAGTAACCGCTCGTTACTTCCCATACCTAGCTTCCGAAGATTAGTCAGCTGGTATATCACTGAGGGAAGTGTATTGAACCTGTTGTCGCCCACGTTTAGAATCTCAAGATTTTGTAGATTATGTAAACTAATAAAATAAACCATACATACATTATGGTGATATAATCATATTACCATGAACAGCCGGACCATATCAGTAGTCCAAAACTAGCGGCGAGTTTTTATTGACGGTTATTAATATTCTTACAACATGCAGGAGTTAAAAGTGTTGAAAATAGAAATTTACTTGAGAGCAGTACATGCATAGCCATCTTGCACTCATGTATACAGGATCAGATATTCAGTGCTGAATCTCACAACATTAGAGGTCACTGTATATGAATATTGGCAATATATATAAAATCAACATTGCAAATATTGCATCACAAAATGGGACACCATGGGTAGAAAAGATGAAAAGAATATATGCCAGTTATAGATTTGTAAATAAATATCTATAAGGAAATGTCTGGGTATTCTTGCTAGCCATGTGATCAATGATATCGCCATCGTCACTCATATAACACCTCAATGTTAATCAATCAGAAATGTCCAATTGTTGAAATGTTACATTATATCCAGAACAGTATGGCACTTAGATTCAACATGTTCAAATGGTCAACTATCTGATTAAATCTATAACAGTCTGATTGTATGTCATTCAAATAATTTGTTGGTTAATTTGGAGCACTACACTGTTGAAAGAAAATTTATCTGTCCATATACGCTACAGATTAATATTAGGGAAACAATTTCAACATGTTCAATGCTTGAATAAAATATCCTAGTCTGCCCTTATTTGACCTTTAAAGAAGGATTTACTTGCAAAGTTAGTATTCAATCAAATTTAGTATGAATTCACCTCAATTGATATATGAATATACACTGGGTTTAGTCAACTGATGTGGCCCTGTGACCTTCCTGTTCTGTTTCTCTGGTGGTGTTAATGGAAAAGGCACTTTTAAGTGGATACTTATTGCTATGCTAGATATAATATGTCAGGATATTGAGTAATTTTTTACATTCATTATTTGCTATGTTCATCATCTACGAGTTACTCACCAGCCATCTTCTGTGAGCTTATGTTGTACCTAATTCCACTGTGTAGTTTGAGTATAATTTATGTCTATAGTCAGCCCTCTACTCTTATTCATTTTATAAGAAAAGAGAAATATTCCATTACAGGGCAAAAGTGTTGTAATTAATGTCCACCTTTCCCTCGAACTTGGAATGCCAACAATCAAAGCTATTCTTGTTTTGTGCTTATCAATGTCCCCGGTTATGTAGGGGTGCCACCCAACCTGAGACACTCCTCTTATTTGCTGTATATGTTGTATTCTACATATTTTTGCAGCCAGCTATTGCCGGATCATGTTAACGATGTGCCGGGTATCTTAAACTTTCTTTTGACGATAGAAAAGTAAAAACCTGTTGCTGGCTGGTATGAGCCGACACTGTTGGAGCCGTTCTAGGTTCCCCTTTGCCTATTTTTCATTTGGACCCAGGGTACAAGATCCCTCTTTCAAATGGGTGCTGTCACAGATCACTCAGATCAAGATGCTGCCTTGCCATTCTCTGCACTCTTTGGTTTACACTTTTTTATCATAACATGGATTTGGCTTTAGAATCCTTCTGTATTATTATATTACTATTGACACATGAGGGCTGTTGCCATTCTCAGTATTACATTTTAATCCTCTGAGGCTTTACTCTTCTGTATATAGCTTGTGCATACATGCATTGCCTACTATTGCGATGTTGTAATACCTCTCGCATAATCCTTTAAATCTTGCATACTGTGCTCTATATGAAGAGGTCCAGAATTATATACCACCAGTTATGCTTCAATATTACTTCAATAAAGACGTTTGTACACTGTTCTGCACTCTATTCAAATCATGTCAAGTTTATTTAGTGACTAACCACACTGGTGATCAGTGGATTTTGGGATCGAGCACTAAGCACTAAACACGAAACACGAGACACTAATTCACACTTGGATATATCCGAAGTTGAAATTGTGGCCCCTAATTAGTGTGGCACAAGACACTAAACAATATTCCACAGAAGAGCTCAAAGTCACACTTGCGTGCTTTCTACCTAGTGAAATACGAGACACTAAACACCACTCCACTGGAGAGATTGAGTCACGTGGGAAGTATCAAGGTACGAAATACTAGTAGTGACGATGTTACCTAAGCACGAGGTCGGTTGTAGTGAAGGCGCATTCACACTAAGTCGTAATGCTGATGGGACACTGCAATGACAAGCAATCTAGGATGAGGCAACTCACTGTACCAATGAAATGACAGCTGTGCCAAGTGCTAAGGATTGTTGAGGACAAGTACAGACATTTGGGTGAATAGGTAAGCCCCCTTGCTTTACAGATCCAGTACTCCAGCTGTGCCGTTTTGAAACAATTATTGGAATGCAATTGCAATATATTTCGAAGTAACTTGCCAGTGATCAGAGATATCAGAAAGTGTAAAGCCATTCAGATTATCAAGACATGGAACTCCAGAAACATTGTGAGGCCATTATCGATTGGATTGTTATCATTAGGTAGAGGGGGAATTCCTGCACCAGAAGAAGGTTTGTACGTCTCCAGTAACCGCTCTCCGAGTGATTAGTCATGATGGTAAAGATCAGACGTTGCCAGCGTGCCAGAGACACATCGCATATTAACTTAGTGTTGGGGAGTGATGGGGAAGTCATGAGAGATGAGGAGCTGCCCCTCCAACCCTCAGACACAAGCAACGCGGACTCTATCGGCTGTACGTTTAGCAGATCACATAGCACCAGACCGGCAGCCACCAATTCTTCCTCAGCTGCAGAAGTTGCCACAGCCCCTGCTGCGCCATCTACAGTCTCAGTGCAAATCACTTTAGAACAGTTGGCCAGTAAGTCTCTCACCACAGTTGCTCCAGAGAAGAAGTCCAAGTGATAGGCACCAGCCTTTGCCAAGAGCACAGACATGAGAGAGTACCTCAGACCGTTCCGAGTTGGCACAGAGCATAATGGATGGATGCCCACAGAGGCTGGAATCCAGCCGAGATATGCCCCTTAGAAGCCCTGCACAGCTCATCACATATTCCTTCCCATATTATGACCTAGAACTACTAGAGACATAACTAGTAGAGTTGTACACAATGAGCTCAATAGATGCCTGCTTCCAGCTCAAGCACCTAGTAGGTGAGAAAGCATCACCTGAGTAACTAGCAGATTAGGTCTGCAGACTAGTATACATAGGAAGTAGCCACCACCTCGCACCAGCTTACCTAGCTGAGGAGAATCTTGATGTGTTCTTGGACACACTGACCTGTCCCGATCTGGCTGTGTAGCACCAAGGATGTCTGTCTATGACTGACGACCCAAAGCTGTGCTACCCACCCCGTGTTGAATCAGAATAATCTCCACTGATAACACTGAAGACAGCAACCCTATGCACTTCATGCATAACCAGATAAACCAGTCGGAACAACAGCTCCTCACAATAATTAGGGGTCAACAGGGACACAAAAATACCACACATTATTACTACTCAAAAAACACCAGCTGCAGCAGCAAGTGGCCTGCCACCACGCAACTTGGAGTTGCCCTACTCCATTGCGAGTGGAAAGGGGCAGACAATATCTTCCCAACAAGATTACATTCCTAAGTACAACGCCAATACTTGGGAGTTATCGCATCAGCCTACAGGTCAGAGCGACCGACAAAGATAAACTGCTAACTATGATGAGCATTTCCCATTTCTATCGCTAGAGATTTAGTGCTTTCAGCCCAAGAGTATCTGGAAGTTCTACCAGAATTGCTATGGCGAGTAATTGGGGATTGGGCCGGGGGAGGTCCGGAAACAGCAGACAAAAACGAAATTCAAACCCCGCAGAGTAACTTGCCAATAAATCCATACCTAGTCCTAGTAGGGAGTCAAAGGGACATCCAGCTGCCAACAACTCTACAATTACTCCCAGTACAGAGTAAAGGGGACCTCCAGCTACTCAGAGATCACCTACATGTAGTCCTGGTAAGAAACCCGCAATACCTCGACTCTCCCTCTCGCAATGCTTAGCTTCAGTAGAGCGATGATTGCTATTGGGAGTGGCAGTGATGATAATATCTCATTAAATGCCTCTCAAGATGCAAGGATTAGTCAGTCGTAAGTTAGCTATATGCCATCAATTGTGATCTGACACTTGGCATTTAAGACGCTCAATTATGTAGTGTACTTACCAGATTCTGCGTTCATTTATTAGCTTAAAATTACTATTCTTCATGACAAATATGATCCACCTACCAAAGTAACATTATTTTACATACATACATGTAATTGCTGGGACTGGTCAGCTGACTCGCCAACTCGTTCATAAATTTAGTTATGAATATCAGTCATCCAACCCAAGCAGCTAGTTGGCAGTGAAAGATTAGCTAATTAGCAGATTATGTAGTAATTATCCTAATTAGTGGCTAATTAGTCGCTAATTAGTGTATGATACAATTCATAATTAGCAAATTGTGTGAGAACTTCTAGGCCTAGCCTTGATTCTTTCACCATTGGATTTGTTGAACAATTCTGCATAGAAAACTTGTATTCACCACCTACCTCTGACCTCTGGATGGGAGAGACAGTACCAAATACATACATAGCGTCAAAACCGCATCTATTCCAATATAATTATAAAATTACAGTTCATAGATTAGCAGACCCACACAGAGTCATAATTAAATTAGATCAGTACCATCCAAATTATCTATTGGTTGATGTGTAAACTTGTCCTCTAAATTGAAAAAATAATTAGGTCTTTACCTGTGTTCTCACTCAAGATATCACGAGTGTTATTGGGGTTGGATGCACGAAAAATAAACACTGGACTATAAAAATGATGCACTTTGTTTTGGCCGATTGTTTGATCTCTACAGTTGTTATTCATACATGTTGTATAGGTGAAAACGGAGGCTGTAGGTGTTACGTCTCCAACGCACTAAACATTATTTTGCTAGGAAATACTTTTTCATTTTTTTTAATTTTAACGTGTTGTGGTTAACCACAACCGCATCGACGGCATATATGGCTATGCGGTCGTCAATAAGGCTACACAAGCCCCTATTTATAATGGTTGCTGTCTCAGATCATTCAGATCAACATGCTGCCTTGCCACT
This sequence comes from Himantozoum antarcticum, assembly GCA_027564295.1. Taxonomy (NCBI): domain Eukaryota; kingdom Metazoa; phylum Bryozoa; class Gymnolaemata; order Cheilostomatida; family Bugulidae; genus Himantozoum; species Himantozoum antarcticum. The sequence goes on along the minus strand of JAOQGN010267401.1, from coordinate 2,962 downwards.
CTTCATATGTTTAGATTTACATTTTTTATGTCATAACTTGGATTTGACTTTAGAATCCTACTGTACTATAATAAGCATCCTACTATATTATAATAAGCAACACTCCTCCACTCTCTCCTATTTTTGAATACTGCAGACTTCAGACAAAGAGTGTCTGCAGAAGACCCAGTGGATATGCAGTCTGTCTGCAGGCGACACTGTCTGCAGTTGAAGACTGTAGATTGCACATGAAGACTTAAGACAAAGAGTGTCTGCAGTCGACCCAGTGGCTATGCCCCAACCTACTCCTAGGAGTAAAAGGTACCACATCGTGGACCAGGTAGAAAGACTGCATCAACTCTCATGCCTAGGACCTTGTCTGTATCAAGGAGATGTATCACTGCCCAAAAAAGGAAGGAAGTATTTCCAAATGCTATGCAAAGATAATATTTGTAATATTTACAATTATTATCTATTTTTTAAATGTTTTACAAATTATTCTGGAAATAATTTTTGAATATCAGATAAATATTTTAATTGAAATATTTTGGAAACTTTGTAGGTATATTCTATAAAATATATTTTTTAATAGAATAACATAAATAATTTGGAATTATTTTAAACTAACATTATATTGATGTTTTTCTAAAGTTATTTGCGCAAATATTTCTAAATCGATTTTGTAATTATTTACTGAAATGTTCTTGAAAGGTTTGTCTTACCTAGGTTTTGTTATGTAACACCTAGGTATTGTAAAGGAATAATTAATTGACCAATAACTAAAACAACTTAGCAGATTTGGTGCAATCGTGGAGGTCAAATATTTTCGCAACAACTTTGGAACAATTTGCTGTAAAGTTCTTCAACACTTTTTGCAAATTATTTGCAAAACTTTTTGAATTAAATATTTATGGAGCTATCGCAATAAGGTATTTGTAATACCTAGGTATTGTAAATGGATAATTTATTAACCAATAACTAAAACAATTTAGCAGATTTGGTATATCATGCAGGTCATTCTTGCTGAAGGACCAACATTCTTGCTAGCCAATGGTCTTTAGGGATAGGATATCAAAATATTGATAAATAATAATTAAGCTTATTCTGAATTTAACCTGTTGTTTTGCAATACTATTTACGGAACTATTTACTTTGATAAAATGTTTAATACAATATTTAGATATTTTCTAAATAAACATTCGGATAAATTTTAATTCATCACTTGTCTCCCGGTACAAATTTGAGATCTCAATTTTCACTTATAGTTTGAGAATTTTCTTTTTCAAGATATTGTTACAGTATAGCTGTGTAATATCAGCTTTAGTTATGCACTACAGATTGCATTCTATATGCGAATATATTTCAATCAACACAGTCGAACACCTTAGAGTTCAGAAACATATTTACTTAAGACAAACTTTGCAGCTGGTTCGGTATAACTATTTCTGATTCTGCGCGAACTGAGCTAACAATCCTCACTGAGCTGTGGTTATGAGACATGGAGACCCTTCTCATAAACACAGCATGGCTGTTGTGCTTTCGATGTAATTTGATTTGTGGAGGTACGAATTCACTGGAGTACATTTTGGTGTACACTGAGTTGAGAGCATAACATCAATATGCTTTTTGTGCATATGAAAATATTGTTAGGGGTTGTTATTCAAATGCTGGAGTCATAAACATTAACCCTTTACCTGAAGCGGGAGACTTTTGTCGCCTGCATATTAGTAACGCAAACTTACCGTGGGAGACTTTTATCGTCCAAACACATGTGCCTAGAAATCCGCTCTAAACATCACTATGACTTGATTGGACATTTCTGATTTGGTGAGCAATGGAAAGAGCAGGTTTGCTTACATAAGAAACAATAACAATTCGGCGATCTTTCAGTTAAAACATTCCGAGAAAAGTTGATTTTAAAAAGCCTTCTTAGAAATATTTTTACAATCATGGCAAACATATATCTAACCCAATATTACCTTACAGCAGACAGTGACAGCGGCGATGCAGACTTGGTGGATGAGGTAGATTATAGTTTAGTGTAACATTGTTTATCATTTTGGACAGTGATAAAGTTTTGATTTTTGGTATTTGCACAGTACCAAATAGCATCAGCGTCGCCGGCTGAGCACAGTGTAGAGTGGCGTTCAAGTTGCAGTTTGGTTGCATTAGTCCAGTTAGTAGTTATCTATTATTATTGAATATTTATTATCAGTTTAGTTAGTACTTATAAATTGTTTTTTTGCTTTATCATATTATAATTATTTATATTATTATAATATTTATATTGTATTTTATTTATAATTATTTGTAATTTTATATATATATCTTCATTTACTTAATATCAAATGTAATTGTATATATCTTATATATATTTATATATATTTTATATATATATAAAAAAAAATAGATATACATAAATAATAATTATAATTACAACTACGTGTTCAAGTCATGTACGTCTAGACCTACATGTAGTATGTATGTATATATATAATCATCAGTATATTTCTAAATCATTATTGTTTATGATTATTTATTATTATTATATTTTACATTTATTTTAATAAGGTTAGTATTAGTTAGTCCAAGCATAGTCATGTAGCTCTACGTGTAGATGCACACACGTGCACCATACATGTTCATACACTTACGTGTACATGTAGTATGTAAAGTTATAAATTATCAGTATATTTATAAGTAATTATTATTTATGTATATTTATTATTATTATTTTTATATTTATAATAATAATGTTAGTTGTTAGTTAGTCCAAGTGTAGTCTTGTAGCTCTACGTGCAGATGCATGTACGTGTACCATACATGTACATACACATACGTGTACACAGAGAGAATTTTTTTGATTTTTATTGGATTAAAACAGCATTTTGATTGAATTTTACCTCAATAATAATAATAATAATAATAATTAGTTCGCTTATATACCGCTTAATGAAACTGTTAGACAGTAACTTCTAAGCGG
>JAOQGN010267290.1:0-10289 GCA_027564295.1 Himantozoum antarcticum | reverse complement strand
GATCATTTCCGTTCAGTTTCGCTTTTGAATAAGATTATTAGTTTATAGAAATTGTTAATATTAGGTTCAAATATATTTGTTTTTGATTTTCTTTATTAATAAATCATAACATTTTATTGCTTCTTATTGTACGTAGTAGGCTTGTATGACCTTTTCTGCATCTAAGTACCGCAATGACAGTGCATTTAAATGATCATGATATTTAATTCAGACCAATGCAAAATCTGAAAACTATTGTCTTGCATGGCTGGTGTAAACTCAACGTTATGATTTTGAACTCCTCTGACATAGACTTTTACCATCGACTTCTGATAATAATAGTCCCGCTATAGAACTCTATTATCCCCAGGCATAGTAGACCAGAACTAGTTATCATGGCACTTGCTATATGGAAACCAAGCTTTACATGCTTATTATCTTGAATGATTGCTATTTTCCTTCTGTAATATTTTCATTCATCATTGTTAAAAATTAAAGCTAATATAGAAATTTAGTATTTTCCTCCTAAGAAACAAGAATCAATGTTGATTAAAATATTCGCTATTAGTAATTTGCAAGCTGCCGTGTGTAGTAATATTGTAAATAGTGAAAATCAAATACCTTAAAATATTCATTTGGTTGTTATGATAGCCTGAAAACTGGAAGTTTTTCTCCCTTATTGTTGAGGGCATACTGTCACCTCCACTCACTTGCGTTGGGAATGTTTTAGGAGAACCAGAGGCAGGAGATGGAGGCAGAAAGAGAGCAGATATTACAGGCTGCACAGAATGAGAAGGAAGACACGTCTGAGAAGTGCGAGAGAGAGAAGGCGGAGCTAGAACAGGAACTTGCCAGCACACAGAAGGATAGAGATGATAGCCTGATGTTTGCAGAAAATGAGAAACAACAGGTAGGGGTGGTCTAGTGGAGTCTCACACTAATTACAGATTGCAATGCAGATCTTGTACCAATTGTATTCAACATATATCACAAGTTAGATAGTTCAGAAACTATGCTTTATACCCAGCCTTATGCCTTTGTGTGAACCGCGCTATACTGATCCAATATCAGAAATAATGGAGGGAAACGTGTCTGACCTCCAGTATTTCATCTGTTTTCCCGAACATAGCAGGTGAAATACTGGAATAATTCACCTGCTGTGTTCAACACGGCAGGATCTAATCAGGCGAACACAGAACGCCAAAAGAACACATGCAGGAAAACACAGGACATCAGTAAAGCACAATCAATTGTAGAATTGATTGGATTTAAATCTTGTTGAGGCAGTCTTAGCAGGCAACATTTTCTACTGCAAAGGGAATTGATTCCAAGCCCTCACCAATGATTATTCATGGGAAAGTCTTATCGTTTAGGCATTGTCATTGATTGAACAAGAGAAGAGCTCTCTGGCAGAGAAACTTGCCAACACACAACGTGACCTACATAACACCGAGCTTGACCTAGATAGGACACGCATGGAAACTGCCACTAAATCTGAGCAAGAAAAATCCAGGTAATATACAGTAACAACAAAGTGTGGTTCATATAGAGTAGATATAATAATAATAATGTAATTATAATAATATAATAATGTTATAATATAAGATCGTATAGTACAATGATCACTTCATCATATAGTACAATGATCACTTCATCGTATTATAATACCGATCATATACTAAAAATTGAGTTAATGTTTTATGTGTTTGCGTTGTAATTCATGGTTTATTTTCAAACGCCAATCACCTTTAACATTTTAATTACTGCCTTGTTTAGTTTTTATGAACCAAGATTGTGTTAAATTTTGTATGTAGCACACGATTAGCGGGGAATCCTTATTGGAATATCAATGCCTTCATAATGAATTGGTATATTATACTGTTACCAAAGAGTGTTAAAGTAGGTAAGGCAGAGAGTTTCCAATGTGCATTGCATCAATCGGTCTGTGTCAGTGGGGTGTGAGTGTGACTGTGTTGTGTGTGTAGCCCAGCCCGTGGCGTAGCCTTGCGCTGTGTCAAGAGGCGTTGTGAGTAGTGTTATTTTGCTCACATGAAAGTTGAAACCAGTAGTGCATCCACTCAACCACACAAATGAAATATTCAATAGAACCGAGTGATCTAGTATGTTACTGTGATCTCCCAGCAATGACGTAGGTAAACCACTAATGACGTAGGTAAACCACCAATATATCAACTTTTATTCAGTAGAGGGATTCTTCTCCTTGCCTATCTCTTTAATATAACGGATGATAAGTCTTCCCGGTCGACTGTTTCAACTGTTGCGCTAGCGATTGGTGCTGTACTTGTGTATATGACTGCCCTTGCTATATGCAAACGAAGCTTGATATAGGAATAATTATGTTTGAGCAGAGAGATATTTTTATCAGCATGTTTGGGCTGCAGGTTATTTAATGTATCTATTAGATTAATTTATGTGAATATTCTCTAGAAGGATCCAGTACTATAAGAGGTGAAAGTTCACACTATTCTATGTAGCATCATATTTATGTAACGCATGACAACGTACCAGTGTATACCTGTAATAGCTGTATGTTCTATGTGCATGCCTTCACATTGTCAGCTACTATGCATTAAATTAACTAAGCAGTTCTTTGCCCTGATTGGTCAGCTTCCATGTTGTGTCGGACTTCTCGCAGATCTAGTAGAGGGAAATTCTCATGTTAATGAAAACCAGTAGCTGCTCAAGTGGTGTAAATTATGACAACTGATTTTGTAAATGCTTACCATTGTTAGACATGGAATATGAATAGCAAATCATACACCATTAAAGGTTCGATTCAAACTGCGGTCGAACTGTTCCTGCTAAGAAAGCTTGGGCAAAATTCTTAACCCTGAAATCGCAAACTGTGTACTGATTGGCAGGTAAAATACTGGAGGTCAGGTGCATTTCCCTCGACTGGTTCTGTTGCATTACTACCCAAAACAATACTAAACTAGACATGCAATATTGACAATTTTCCCATCCTAAAAGTTAATTATATTTGGAGTTGTCCTCTCATCAAAACTTGGAGAGTTGCCTGCCATATGCTTATCGGATTGTATGTCATCAGATTGTCTGCCTATCGGATACCTTATCAGATTGTCTGTCTTATTGGATTGTCTGCCATACGCATCTCAGCATTTATACAAACTGAATTCTGTGCAGTATGCGGTTTCTCAGCCTATCATGACTTAAAGTATTCAGACCCATGTTTCTTTCTAACACTTCTTATATTTGATAGGACCTCCTCCAAGCTGAAGCTATTTACATATTAATATCCAAATTGTGCTTTGCCTTATTTCAGCATCACAAACCTGGAGATGGAGCTGAGGAAATTCAGGAATCAGTTTGAAGAGGCCACAGACTCCCACGAGAAGGAACTCAAGAACCTGAATAACCACATAACCGATTTGAATCGGCAGAAAGAGGCTGCTCTACGAGAGGTGCGTGGTTACCAGGGCAACACAATCATTTAGTAGTGTATGTACTATTTCCTACAGTAACTGAAATAGAAAATATGCTACGCGTTAGGTTACAGGTTCGCATCCCAACTTTGTAAGTTTTACTATTTTCTATTATAGTTTCTGTAGCAAATTGTATAAAATTTATTATCTTTTGCTTGTAATGGTACACATCAATGTTTTAGATTATTAGTAGATGACAATCTTTCATATCAAAGTTTAACTCCAAAGAATTTCTGGTTTTCTTGAGTACAGTGGTATGGTGGGTGCTGAAATGCACCGGTGAAGCTTCCCGTTTCAGAGTTTCCGAGCTGGTGTAATGGATGCATTCACCTGCCACTGTGCTAGGTGCTGTGCCTTGAAGGTTTCCCAAATACCAAATTTACAATCAGTGTTACTATTCGCTATTAAAACATTTAGTAGTTTTCTCTTTTTGGTTCTCTTACTATATTGTGATGTGTTATTATATCAAACAACGTGCATGATTGATTGTATGACATAAAGTAACCTCGCCTGCTTTGCCACATCTTTATTGACCATTGACCGCTGTAAAAGCGTAAATATTTTATTTTAATCCCTCAACAAAGAATACCACGAAGAATATTATGCGTTATCATCATTATTATTATCATGCATATATTCTACATATAATTATAATCTTCATAATAACCAAACAGTATATAGTGAAAACTGTAATTCGTTTGCCCCTAAGAGTATAACAGAGTATTATTCATTTATCTCACTGCAATGGAAAGTATAACTTGTATTATTCTATGATCTCTCAGGTAGCCGAGCTCAAGGTACAGTTGAAGATGATTGAGGAGACGAGGGACTCCATCAGAAGAGATCTGATTGAAGCCAATAGGAAGATCAGAGAAGGTTTGTGAGCAGTCAGTCACGTGTGCTTGATTGTTGTGGGGGCACATCATATCAGGACCATCCAGTTCTCTGTATATAGTTGAGACTGCTGCATGGTTACACCCAGCCTGGCAGGTTACACCCAGCCTCGCAGGTTATAGTCTGCAGTTCCATGTAAAGCTGCAGCATATTGCAAGCTCTGGCTGATTTTAGGTAGCAATACTTATTGACAAGCCTTGCAGATAGCAGACGACCATAGTTTAGCCCTCGGCCATTTTGAGTTTAAGTTTGATTGCTTTAGCTATAATTGATACAAATCATTCTGCATGATTCGAAGATTTAACTCTTGTAACATCTGCGGCGGGTTTGTAAATATGATGATGGAATATGCTAGTTAGGGGTTAAAGTAATGTTTGTTTTTACTCACATGATCTTGTGAATTGTGATGACTGGTTTCTTCTTTTGTAAAAATGGCCTTTCTAATTATTGGAGTTGTCTTGTTGTGTTTGTACAGTTAACTCCGTATATGGAGTGCAGACTTCTACCAAACTAAGCAATTTGGCACAAAGCTAAGATTGGTCTGCGAAAAAAATTCGGCAAAATATTATAATTAAATATTTTGATTCGGTTTATTTATAATTATTTTGTGCTTTAACGTTGTGACATGACATTCCTGGAGAGTATCTGAGAATGCCCACCATGATTGATCATCCTAACAGAGAGCTACAGGTGATGTTTTCATCAAATCAGCTATTAGACACTACGTACTATTATTATCAATCTATTTATTTAAAAAATACTTTTATGAACTAAAAAAAACCTTTCAAATGCCATCGCCTCAATTCAAAAACAGTGATAGTTACAGTAAAATACCGCGATAGTTACAGTAAAATCAAAAACATAAATTATGTAATAATAATTATGTTTATGTAAGGAAGAATATTATAAACATATGTTACAAAATATGCATCAACCAGCCTAAAGAAAGCTAAAGACCTGCTTGTATAATACAAGTGGGTCTAACGTACATGTGGGTCTAACATGAAAAGTTTAACTACTTACAAATCAGCTTAATAAGGTTGTATTTAACAGCTGATTTGCAAAGAGCAAGGATATCGGATGTTCTGCCTGTTCATAGATTGCAATGTTCGGATAAAAGAAGTATTTAAAGCATTGAATTACTAATAGTGTTGACATTGTGGTGTTGTAGGTGAAGAGTGCAGTGAGCTACAGCGTAAGGCTATATTTGATCTCAAGCGTAACATCAATGATGAGGTACGTGAGAAGGAGGCTGTGAGCAAGGCAGCCAATGAACTGCGCTGTAAGGTCAAGGCGACGGAGGGAGAGAAGGTGGATCTAAGCAGGAATGTACAGGAGCTGAGACAGAGAGTGTCAGGTAGGGGTGTGGCTACACACTTACACCCACCTCTGTGGTTACACCCACCTCTGTGGTTACACCCAACTCTGTGGTTACACCCACCTCTGTGGTTACACCCAACTCTGTGGTTACACCCAACTCTGTGGTTACACCCAACTCTGTGGTTACACCCAACTCTGTGGTAATCTATATGCTAGTTATTCACTATGGAGTAACTATGCAGATTATAAGAATTGCCAAGAGGTATACCTTGTAAAAGCATACCTTGTACTACTCGGTACGTGTGTGCTACTCCGTATGAGTCGGTCCAGTTCGATGGGATACAGTACACCGAACCCAACTGAGCTTTTAATTGATAATTGGATGGACTTTATTTGACTGCCTGTCAAGAGCAGGCAGACTTTCAATCCTGAGGTTGTTTGAATGCATCGGTAGTTGGTTAGTCTATTTATATATCTGTATCCGGTAGAGTGTTTGCGAAAGCGCATCCAGTGCTTGATGCAATTTTGGGTGTAATTCACGAATTTGAGATTGAAATACTCTTAAGTAATACCAAAGGCTGGTATCCATACATCCCATTAGCTAATGGCATTGTAGTCGGATATGTGGAGAGTTGACCTATCTTGTAATTAGCAGACAGCCCACAGTTTGCTTGTCACATGAAAGTTGAGCTGGTTATGATGACTAAGATCTGACGACCAGCTGTCCCCATGTATCGCACATATCGCGAGGTGGGGGCAACTCCCACCTGTTGCGATGTTAATGACTTACCGTACTTATCGATACCGTACTTAATAATTATACTAATTGGCTGTAAATGAACTAAAAAATGTCACTGCTTAGGGGTATTTGAGGAGGCAGGTTTGTGTAAAGCTATAATGCATCACACTGCGCAAAGTCATGATATATTTACATCATATAGTGCAATTCTCTGTATCTTTTAATTCTTTTTTGTTTGTTTATATTTTATCTTTTTTTATCTTTTATGTTTTTAGTCTTGGAAGAGCAGAAGCTGGGAATACAGAAGGAATCCTCAGAACTACGTAATACATTGAGGGAGGTGGAGAAAGCCCGACTTGATGCTAGGCGAGAGTTGCAGGAACTGAGGCGGCAGATTAAGATGTTAGATGGGGAGAAGACTAAGTTGTGTACCGAGGTGAATGAACTGCAGAGCCGAGTGGCTAGAGATGAGGACAGGGAGGAAGACAATAGGAAGGAGAACTTTGGTCTTAAACAGAAGGTAGGTCAGCAGATGTAGTACTGCAATAGTAGGCCTATCAGGTAGGGCACAGCAGTAGTGGAGCTTTCAGATGTGGCGCTGCAGTAGTAGAGGTATCAACTCGGGCACAGCAGTAGTAGAGCTATCAGATGAGGAGCTGCAGTGGTAAAGCTCTTAGGTGTACTCATATAATAGTATACCTATCAAATGTAGGGTTTCAGTAGTACAATAATGCAGGATTTACTGGTAAAAGCACAGATGAAAGGTGTAATGTTATAAAGCTTCTCTATTAAATTATTAAAATTTTTAACATAAAAAATGTTCAGCATGCAAAGGATGAGTCTATACAATCTTATTCCTATCAAACGATGAGTCTATACTATCTTATGATTCTCAAAATATGAGTCTATGCAATCTTATTCCTATCAAACGATGAGTCTGCAATCTTATTCCTATCAAACGATGATTATATAATCTTATTCCTATGACCTTTGCAGGTCGTAGAGACTGAAGCTTCACGTGAAGCCTTGAGGAAGGAGCTAGCCAATCAGCAGCGACGTCTGGCAGAGTTTGAGGACCAAGCACGGGGTGTGGAGAAGGACTTGAAACTGGCTCTGGAGGAGTCGCATAGCTCTGAGAGACGACTTGACGATAACAAGAGGAACATGGAAATACAACTTGAGAACATGAACGTGGAGATCCAGGTGGAGTGTGTGTAGAGTGTGTGTAGTGTGGTGCATTTGTCCGTCATGTGTAGTAGCCATTACTTGTGTTTACGTACTTGTTGAGGGTCACATAAGATGGGCTCAAGGTGCACATCCGGCTCTGGGACCTCCCGTTGGCCACCCTGGTGGCCAACAGAGGTGGTAATCCAATAGCTTACCTAGTCTGAGGAACTAATCTCCAGTATTTTACCTGCTGATGAACTTGTTCTGCGTGTCTAAACCTAATAGTCGAATTGCCGCACAATATGACTATTAATAAACTGTCCCTAAATGGAAGCCACCATCTCAGTAAGTCTCACAAGCTTAAAACTGTTCGATAACTTGAATTGCACCAAAGAGTTGTGCTGATTTCAGGAGACTTTGCTGTTACATAGAGTACAAATACTGTTCTCTTTGTTGAAAATACCACAACTATCATCTCTTTCATATCTTTTACTACTATCTGAGAAATGTCTGTTTAGATTTTAAACTGTTGTTAATCTTATTATTATTAATATTGTCTTATCTATGTAGGAACTGAAGCTGGCTTTGAATGGTTCTGAGGGTCGGGTGGAAGCATTGGAAAGTCAGCTAGCTAGACTAGAGGGTAACCGGCGTGATCTAGAATATAAACTGGCTAGTATCCATTCCTCACTGCGACGCTCAATTGGCTTTAGACAAGACCACTATGTTGATGGTAGAAGTTTGAGGCCCAGAAGTACCAGCCCTAGAAGAAGACCCACCTCTCCATCTAAGGGTAGGTCCTCAATCTAACAGCAGTTTCATAATGTTGAATTCCAAGGCATGTACATCCTATTATATTTATGATGATCTCAAGGGGAGTTACCTGCTCCTTATTGGCACTTGCAAGGTAGCATAACTCTTAATAATTGAACCAAGATGTAAGGCAGTAAGTGGCTCTTGAGAATTTCAACTATATTTGTGCAGTCAAAGACTAGCTCAACAATTAATAGAAAACAGGAAATTGAAAAGTTAAAATCAGATTAAGCAATCTGTAGCATTTAAACCACAAAGAGATTCATTGAGACTTACTTGTTACTTGCAAACTGTAACTTGGTTAACGTTTTGTAGGCTTTGATAATACATACACGACGACAACAGATGGAAGGGGGTCACCCATACCCCGCACTGGTTCACCTGATCGTACTAGATCTAGGTCTAACTCTCCGACACGTCATACATTGTCTCCCACCAAAGCTGCTCTGGAAGAGTCTGCTTCATCGGCAGCTGATCTTGACCCTGAGGCTGTACGTGTCGCTCTTAGAGAGTATGTCACACTGATGGCCAACACAGAGAGAGAAAGGGATGATGCTGTGGCACAGGTGAGTGGGTGGAGCTAGGGACGATGCTGTAGCACAGGTGAGTGGGTGGAGATGGGGGTGATTCTGTAGCACAGGTGAGTGGGCGGAGCTGTGGAGTGGGTGGAGGTGAGAGGGTGAGTGGGTTGGGTGTGGGAGTAGCTAACCAGATAAGCTATGAAGTTCGCTCTCCAAATATCGTTCATATCTAAATAACAATACAATAGTTGTTGTACACTTCAAGGGCCACAACTCTCTAGTGCTTTCTTGCCTGCCTGCCTAATACTGCCAGCAGTGATAATCTACTAGTTACTCAGTGACCAAGTCGGTGAGGGGGCCATTTAGGGGCCAACTACAGATCCTGAAAGGATAGATTTGAACTGAACTCAATAATAAAGCTATTTAAGTGGACCAACTAAATTTCTACTGGTGGCCATAATTGTGTTGCTCTCACCTCCAGAATAGTTGGAGATCACCGATTAGTCCCCCTTTAGTTGGGTACTGAAGCCACCCCTGCTGCCTATTCAAACCTAACTCCTTTATCTTTAAATCAATCTAACAACTAATACAAGCTTTATTATTCTTATCTCTATGCTGTATCACCTTTTAGCTACTTGAGGAATATTGTGTGTATACTAGATTGATTAGGCTTTTAATTTAGTAACAATTGCTACAATCACAATCATTCTTGTGTTGTAAATTCAAAGACTCAAATAAATTGGAGTAGTCTGCGGGTGGCACAGAAAGAGCTGTTCTATGCTGAGCTGCTTTTAGGTGGTAGGTAGTGAGGCTATCTAGCTCTGTGAGATTAGTGATTGGATTTCATACCGGTACTATTTAATGCACAGTATCAAGCACTTTCTCTCATATTTCTTGTCCGAAGTGAAATCATGTATAGGAGTAAACAATTCTCAACAAGCAGTTGCGTAAACTCTGCTGGTAGCTGCTGTAAATGCTGCCCTGAGGTAAGATGAATTGGTAGTAGGTGTTACAAGTGCTGTATATGCTGCCGCGAGGTAAGGTGGATTAGTAGTAGGTGTTACAAGTGCTGTAAATGCTGCCGCGAGGTAAGGTGAATTAGTAGTAGGTTTTACAAGTGCTGTCTATGCTGCCGCGAGGTAAGGTGGATTAGTAGTAGGTGTTACAAGTGCTGTCTATGCTGCCGCGAGGTAAGGTGGATTAGTAGTAGGTGTTACAAGTGCCGTAAATCCTGCCGCGAGGTAAGATGGATTAGTAGTAGGTGTTACAACTGCTGTCTATGCTGCCGCGAGGTAAGGTGAATTAGTAGTAGGTGTTACAAGTGCTGTCTATGCTGCCGCGAGGTAAGGTGGATTAGTAGTAGGTGTTACAAGTGCTGTCTATGCTGCCGCG
>JAOQGN010267180.1:0-10290 GCA_027564295.1 Himantozoum antarcticum | reverse complement strand
CTAAATTGACAAGCTTGTAAGACTGGTACTGATATGCTATGTCCAGATGTGCATTGGTAAGTCTTAAATTTGCGAACTTCCAAAGGCGATAGTTACAACTAATATAGAGTATTACACGTCATGCATGAGATGCAATGCTAGACAATGTACATGTACCTTGGCACACAATAAACTCCTCCCGCTCTAAGTTATTGTCTTTTTTGGCTTAAGAAAACCCATCAACTAATGATGCCTTGACTACTGCCAGAAAAACTAGAATCCATATCTGACAGCCAATCAGAAGTGACAATGCTATTAATGTAGCCAATCAAAACTGAATGCCAGTCATGTAGTCAATTAGCGCGCATAACACTGACCTGCTGCTGAGAGAAGATGCAGTATCTTGTCTTTCTACTGACTCGCTGGGCTGCTTCTGCCATTGTTTCATATATGGATGCTTTCTTTTTACTTTCATAGCATCTATTATAACAGATAAGTACTAAACTAGCTGCCTTGTCAAGGCAGGTGAAACCAAAGACCTGGAGACATAATTTGAATATCGGAAGTGTTGTCGAAGATGGCCTTAATCTCTCAATAGCAGGTAATATCAAGTCTTGTCTATACAGTGAATTCCCTTCCTCAAGCTCAGTTATGAAGAGCTCGGCCGATAACAATTCTAGTCGCAACTTGTCACAGTCATTCAATTCAGTAGTCAGTAGTCAGTAGTCAGTGGCCACTGGCCACTGGCCACTGGCCACTGGCCACTGGTCACTGGTCACTGGTCACTGGTCACTGGTCACTAGTTGCAGTCACACCAGTCACAGTTACATTAGTCACTAGTCAATAGTCAATAGTAGCAGTTACACTAGTCACCAGACACTAGTTACTAGTCACTCACTAGTCACTAGTCACTAGTCACAGTTACACTGGTCACAGTTACACTAGTCACAGTCACACTAGTAATAGTCACACTAGTCGCTAGTCACTAGTAACAGTTATAGACTTGCAATAGGCTTGAGCTTGGCTATTTACTTGACATGGAATGATCAGCTCACTCAGTGGCAATATATGACTGAGCCTTCTTTCTTCTCCCTTCTTTCCATCCCTTCCTTTTACTCTATCCTCCATGTATTATTTTAAATTTCCACTTAACAATAATTATAACTCTTTGTGGCCAACACAGATTGTGTAATTGGTGCCGATGTGGCCGGCTTGCTTCAATGATATTAGACTCTCAAATTATTGATTTCAACTTTCGATTTTCCGACTTCACATATGACACGTGTTTGTTAGTTTGCTGTGGAAAAGAGTCAAAACGTATTCATCTGTACACACAACATCAAACTGTGCTAAGGAAATTCTCAGGCTAAGTTTAGTTGCACACTTCAAACTCTTCCCATGCTAAATAGCAGACCCTCCAATGCCCCTTACCAATAGTCTGAGCTCATCTAGTCTATGGATGACAGCATTTTGGTTACGTTTCACTTCAACAGTCATTGTGATATACTACTTGCTCTACTGTGATGGTGTCACTACTGTGCAAAGCGGGTGCAAAGGTAGACTGGGTTCTCAAAGTTTCGTGTCTGGCGAGCTTGGACCACAAACCTTAGTTCAAGACCAACACTATGACGTCAGATCAGCTTCTACGCTCGGCTCCGCTACAGCCATTGCCGTTTGAGCAGCTGGTCAGTTTATACCTCATAGAAACCGATATATTAGTCTACTAGCAGAGTGCAGTTTAGTGTGTAGTTGACAGATTGCTATAATTATACTGGTAATAGGTCAATATAATGATGGTGTCATCATGCGATTTTCTCCAAATCTTAACCAGAGTTCCTTAACAGGAGATTTATGTTTGACACCCTAAAGTCAAAACTCAGACCATACGACCTCAAATACCACCAGTTTAGCATTATCATATTGACCTATCACCTATGTATGTTCTATCATCAGTCGTAAAACACTCGCAAAACTCTTACTTAAATTACGCACTAGTTCTGCCACTTGCTTGAATTTTCTGCCTACAAATTAGTTGACGATATATGTTGTAGTTGTGTGCCCATAGCGTATTGAAGTTTGATAAATGGATGCTGGAAGGGTGGAAGTCTTGCTTTGTAATACTAAAGTCTGTGACAAGACATGTCAAATTCTCTTATTCCAATACTATTAGTACATTAGCAGCATAATTCAATGGATACAATGTCTACAAACTACTATGTAACAGGGGCGAAATGGTTGTATAACACAGATGTTTAATATATTCACAGCACTGCAACCACATCGTACCAAGTCTTATAGTCGTAAGACAGTAAGACGGTCTTACGTACATGTAGGTGATGAAATCCTAATCCAGTTAATGATTAAAGTTAAAAAGTGTCTGTGGATCAAAATATAAGAGTTATAGAGTTTTAGGTCAAATTCAGCATTGAAATCAAACTGACAATACTCTAAATTCCTGCTTTTTTAAACTTGAATTAATTAGAAATTAATTAATAAAACATTATGTGGGCATAATTACATAATGTATCATTTCATCTTAGTAGGATGTTAGGTAACTCTTACTTCCTTGAAAGTTTTTAGTTTTTTTCTGTCGGTCACGTTCCGGTATAGACATTCCATTGCTCTTTAATATCTCTATCAGCTCAAATCTAAATGCAGAGATCTCTTGTTTCATTTCATTGATATCATCCTCTGCAATCAAATAGCCACATAGTTCATATATTGCAGAGGTCATGCTTTTTACAAAGCAAGCAATAATATTATTTGCATCTGATATAAATTGCACAATCGTTCAGTTTCAATATGACATACCCTACTACATAATTTGGTTCTAGCCAACGCATGACACTTTTAGTCAGAAATGTCATTCAACAAAAAGCAAGAGTTGATAAAACGCTTGTGTCAAAACTATTTGGATGTCAAGTGGAGCCTACTTAAGATATCTGAAGTAGCTACACCACATGGGAGCGGAGATGGTCAAGGGGTTAAGGTTGCAGCACCTCAATCATGAGGTCCTGGGTTCGATTCCCGCTGCGGTCAAAAAATAGTTCCCTCTCTCCATTTCCGGTGTTCTGATCAGCAGGTAAAAACTGGAGGTCAAGTGGGTTTCCCTCGACTAGCTCTGCTATCGGATTACCACCTCAAACAATACAAACAAACATCACTACAGAATCTTAGTATATCATCAGCATTTAGGAGATATTGCAATAGTTTGTCCATTGTCTTAGAAGTAAGCGGAGTATTACAGAATCCTAGGCAACTGTCATAGCAGTTGATTAGAGAAGAATAACAACTCTGGAAGCTGCAGACTGGAAGTAAGACCACCAACTGCATGAGTGCTAGTTGGGGGTAATAAAGGTGCATCCAGATGTTTAGATTAATGTTTGGATTGCTGGTTCCGAGCTCATCTCCAATGACAGGCAGGTCGGATCCAAGGCAAAATCTGTTCTGATCGATAGAACCAAATTGTTTTGAGCATTCAAACTTTATTCACGAGATCGGATGAAATACTGTCAATATCTGCGCTTTATTTGGTTGGAGTATTAGTGCAATGAGCATGGTTGCTATTCAAGATCACACCTTATATATATAAGTTCTCTTCGATTGGTTGCTTGATTTAGACTACAGGCTTTTTAACTTTTCCTGCTGTTATTATCGGACCGTGAGTGTGGATGATGCATTATGCAATGATCCCGATCCGAGGCCAGTTTGGACGGGATATGAACTCGAATCGTTCTTAGTTATCTGAATGTCTGGATTAGACTTAATAGCTGGGAAGGGAAACTTCCTGCTTGCCAGTTTTAAGACAAGTCACGTGGAAGGGGGTACATGGAAATGCAGTTGATATAGGGTTGAGAAGCACAGGGTTGAGAAGCACAGGTCAATTAATTAAAGTTTATGACTTCATTTGTACACTCTGAGTTACAGTACGTGTCTGTACAGGCTGACAATTGTAACAGAGCTGCGTCAAGAAAAACACCTCCTTAGATACAGTCAAGGGGGAGGGTATGAGGCTGACTCGGCCTAATCAAATCCGCTACTAAACCATTAAAATACATTATGCTTAATATAATTGATCATACCTAAACAAATACTGCTTTAATTACAATGAAATTTGGTTGTAAGTTATCTGTCCTTCTCACCAATGATCACATGACTCGATACGACAATTGAGTTGGCTAGTATGACTTGACTAATTCGGTCAAATCATTCAAACAAATGTAATAATAACAACAAAAAATTAGACTCACTAGCAATAATAGAACAATAGTCTGAAGCACCCAACCTATAGGTGACATTGTCTGGGGGGTTGACAATTATTCTGCAATATTATTTTGTGAGTGATTATTTAGATAGGACTTTCTTTTGTCTCCCCAACCATGCACTATATACACTGAGTGACTGTTTCTCCTTCACGACACTGGCATGTGCAACAATCAGATTAAGGGTAAACATTTGCCCTTCACCCTGTAGTTTTTCAATAAATGGCCATGAGATATGCACAAGTATCTGTCATTGCTGAGAGAATGATATTTTATAGAGTTAATATTCGTCGCAATATTATATCTATGTAAAAGCATAATTTTAAGACTATCACATTCACTATTTACACTAGAAAGAAAACGAATAGACGTGTAATTGACAATTTTATGATCACACAATATACAGGTCTATGACTATGGCCACACAATATACAGGTCTATGACCACACAATTCACAACTTAAAGCGAGATAGAAGCATATTTTGATTTGTGCTCTCTTCTCATACTCTGATTTGTGCTCTCTTCTCATACTCTGATTTGTGCTCTCTTCTCATACTCTGATTTCGATATGCAAGTAGTACATTAAATTCAGCTTTCCTCTACAGAAATTCTGATCACAGATGGAATCTCCAAGCTTGATATCTTAGTTCAGGCAGTCTCCAAGCTGTAGTCACATGATGGTCACGTGATGGTCACGTGATGGTCACGAGATGGTCACGTGATGGTCACGTGATGGTCACGTGATGGTCACGTGATACAGAAAATATGAAAAGACAGATATTCTGTTATATCAATAACAAGTTGTAACTTTTGGGGTTGTGAAGAGAGTTTAGTATGATTATAACAATCAACTAAAAATGGAAGACGACATTCCTATAATTTACCTGAAACCGAAATAGCAACCTTTCCTAGGAGAATAGTATATGATGCAGATGTGTAGCTGTATGTATATATAAATTATTTACTGTTTGACTATTATCACTAACTGCCTTCTATTGGCGTAAAAAAAACCTAGTAGTATTTACATAGTCATAGTCATGGCTATAGACCTAGCATTTAAATAGACCTAATTGTATTTTCTATTCTCTCCAATCAACTTATGAATGCTGATTGGGCTTGGGTTTGGAGTTAACGGTATAATTTTGTGTAATTTGCATAGATTAAATAATTAAAGAGTCAAAATGTCTCCTAACTCTACTAGTTCTTTGATGGAAAAAGACTTACTTAACTCCAACATGATCAACACGAAAATGATTCCCAATTCAAATGTTGTAAATAGAAAAATCATGGTAATCAACTAAAAATGAACAAAAGTGGGGTAAACACCTGATCTTGACAATTTTCTGTCAGTAGATTTGACGAGATTGCAAAAATTTTAAAATTAATTTAAATACACTGTAAACTGATTTATAAGACGAAATTAAATACACTTTTGAATTCTCACTGTGGAAGTCACAAAAACAAAAGAAGTCGTTGATATTTCACTAACTGACCTTTAACCCCTTCATCTATCTTCATTCTAGATTTATTCATGATGTATCTTTTTATAAGGTTTCGCATTACGTCCTGGTATCGTGCTTCTCTGTCAATCTTCTTCTTCAGAGCATTCTACAATTGAAATATTGGAAGCATATGTTCCCAAACATCATGTAGCTTACTGGGCAGGGTGGTATACTCAGGTTCCCCCATTAGCTCAATATTAATTCATTAGAGTTTCAGCACAGAGCTATCAGACCCTCATATTCAGTCACGTGACACACACATTTGCATGACGTAGGATGGGATTCTCAGGCAGACGGCACCAGTTTCGACCCCTGGCTAAATACATATGATCAATGGAAATTGCTCGATATGGTTTATTTGTGTTTACCGGTGTTTTTGAGGGATCACAACTCCCAAAAAGTATGACTGGCCAAATGGACAGCGACACACTTAGCAGAAAGCAGTATATATAGAGAATCCGTTCAGTACAATACTGTGTTGGCCACAAATGCCGTCAAGCTGCCAACTGCATGCTGAAACTCTCTAATAACTGGTCAGTGGTCTATTAATAGTAGAATAATAGTAAAGGGTCTGCGACACTACACCTGTAAACTCAACCACAACTGCACCTGTAAACTCAACCACAACTGCACCTGTAAACTCAACCACAACTGCACCGGTGGACTTGCTAACATGATACTGGTGGCCTCAGCTATGAGAACCCGGTGAGATAAGCTTTGTAGCTTTGAACGACACCAAAAATAAATTATTGGTGTCGGCTCATTGGATGATTTTACAGTAGCCCCACCCACTATTGAAATTCACATTCGATGAGCGAACACACTTATGAAGTTTCCTGTATATCAGCCTCAATTAGAAACCAAATGCAAATGAAGGTTCAAGATGTTCACAGCAGAAGAGCATAATTTTTTAGAAATTGTCATTAAATCTGCTGTGGCAAACTAGAAGCTAGCTTAGCAGACTCTGACATAATGCTGGTGGAAATTACGGGTCTCTAGCTGTGTCAATAGTAGCATCGGCTTCCACACCCAAGCTGTTTGTCAAAACCCATTGCAATCGAAAACTAATCCATTAATTGACAGTCAAAAAAGTTTAGATGTACAGTAGATGTTGTGTACCAGCTTCTGCTTGTTTAAATTTTTATTATATTTTCGCCAACACACAATTCTAACGGAGGCCAAAAGTGATGTTAAAGCGAATGGCAAGCTCATTGAAATGGGTATGTTTATTGACACTTGTTCGTTGTCATAATATGCATATATTATTGATTTTGTAAAAAGATTGGCTTTCAGAATTGATGAGCAAAGATATTGGCATTTAGTCCAGTACACTTGGCATGTGTGCCGATCATGGTCTGCATATTTGTATGGTTACCTTGCTTCTAAACTACGACCTTGAACCCAAGATTGAGTAGACAACTCTTAATCAATTGCAATCTATGAGTTAACACTTTGATCTCATGCACGAGTACACTCGTGCATGAGATCTAGCATGAGATCCATGCTTTGTTTGGTTATAACTCATTACCTAACTAGCTCAGACACTCAACCAATGAGTCTATGGATCTGAGTCTATGGATAGCTGAGATCCTAAGCTGTCATTTGAATATATTGTTTGTTGCTATAATAGAGCTTGTGGAGGTCAAACAAAATTTAGAACCCACAATTTAACATTTTCTCGTTGATAAATGATTTCTGGTATAGCAGATATTCAATGTATATGCATAACAATTGAAGCATAGCATGCAGTAACTTATAAATTTATAAATCTCTCTAATATCCCCTTAGGATAGGTGATAGCTTCAGGCTCATGCGGAGCCTAATCTATGTAGATCACTTATGTTGTGTAATATTTCAATACTAATGGATAGATCACATTTATAGTTTTAAAAAATATTATGATGTCAAGGGGTTTGGAGCATTTCCCGCCGAGTTAGAGAGAAAAGAGTCGATTTGTAGAACTTAAAAAAAAGTGCCCGGGAAACAAAGTGTTAGCATTAATTTCTTAGTAATAGTTATGACTAATATAATTTATGGTAAAAAATCATGAACAACAAATTCAATTTGGAGCCGTAAGTGTCACATTTGGCTATTGGTTCTTTGAGTGTTTTTTTACCCTAATCTCCAAATTCCAATAGATATGTAAATTAGGGAGTGGGCCGGTGGGATTTGGGTTTTTTGGAGTTGGGGTATTTGGGCTTTGGGTTAAAAAGCACTCCTAAAACCATGTATAGACCGATGTAACACTTACACCAATTTGACTCTAAGGTTTTCTAAAGTTCCGCAAAAACTTAATGTATCTCATGTTTTATCAAATAATATATCAAATATCAAATATATGTACATGATGGTTAAATGATGTCAAAATCATTATATTTTCTTCTTATTCAAATTTAATCTTTGTATAAGATAATGATTCATATATATAATTTAATGGTTGTCAAAAGTGATCAAGTACACGATTGTGCTATCAATGCCAAGGCTCTGTGGGCCTGTAGTGATTCTGTTAACAATAGCCTGTGGATCTCACTAGAGGCTCTCAAAGGCCTGGGAACAAGGCCCTTGATAATAGCGTCCAGACCACCCCAAGGTAGCTTGAACCTGTCCTAGCTGAGATAATTATCATCATTTACCGATGCAATGCGAATGCATGTCTCAATGCAAATGGTATTGTCAATTATTTCAGAAGGTAGACAACATAAAATAATGGTTTGAAGAGATACATCATTTATGATGCTTTTCAGGAAATTGAATGTTTGAAGCTGCTGATGACAATGTTACAAAATTAAAAACAAAATAAATCATATTACAAAAGTTTGAACATTGGGAGATTAAGCAGTAATTAAAATATTTGGTAGCTAGCGGCGGACGAGTCTTGTGACAAGCCTGAGCTTTGGTACTCATAACTTACTGCAGTTTTTAACCATTGATTCTCTTTCATTCGTTTCGAACACTGGCATATCATAGTCTTTAGCCATAGAAGCATATACCAGATAGTCTTATGTGTAGGCAGAACATTGAAGGGGGCTGGTAGTGTCCCTCCTTCCTCAAAATAGCTTAACCACAGTTTGGACCTGGCAAACTTCCACTCTACATCAGCCTGACTCTAATAAATATATACAATATATGCAATATCATTTGTATTCGCTCGTTATAGATTTATAGTATTGTGATGGTTTTTCTACCCTCCCCTGTGGCATCAGGTAGAGGCCTGACATTGACACTTAAACTGAACATTAACCATGTACTAGCGTACTAATACGTGTACTAGCGTACTAATACATGTACATGTACTAGCGTACTAATACGTGTACTAGCGTACTAATACGTGTACTAGCGTACTAATACGTGTACTAGCGTACTAATACGTGTACTAGCGTATCAATACACATGCTTATTATTAGTAGACATTGAATAGATGTATTGTGCAGGTCGGCTCTGTTTTATACTCTATATATTTGTTAATTCCAACCTGCCGGCATTCTGCCAGGTGTGAACCCGGCTCCTTGCCGGATCCGGCATGATGGCAGATCTGGCACCTTACCGGATCCTTCTTTATTATATAAGTATCATCGTACCATGTTTGCTCTCTTATTATTATCCTGTAGCTTGAGTAAAGCAGTCGCTCCGTAACACAGTAAATAAACACTCAAAGCCTTTACTATTACATTATGTGCTTTACACCTTGTGATAACTTACCATGTATTGTACTGACACCCTTATGTGACCACTCTGCCTTCGCCCACAGACAGAGTCACCCCAGTCCTCCTGCCCCCTCCATAATCCCAGAATCCCTCCCCCAGGCCCCAGGCCCCAGGCCTATTACTGTACATGCTGGAGCTTTGTTGTAACACATGAAACTTTTTGTGCGTTAGGTCCTGATCCAATAATGTTAAGTACTCTATTCATGTTTTTATACATAAGACTTAAATCTTGTTGCTTGAAACTGTGCAAGAGTTATCTGTTGAGTTTAAAACATGAAATTAATAAAATACGGGCAATAAATCAACTCTGATAATAATTGTAGCTAGAAATGATAGCATCATGGACTATGACGGTCGAAAATTCCAATGAATGGCATTGTGAAATAATTAGCAATGTGAAGTAACATTTTTATCTTGCTTATTATAGAGTTTTCTTCTCTCTATAGGGAACAAGGAAGATAACTCTATGTGTAGAACATTATATATTATTGCTATGATGTATTTAGCCTGTAGTCTAAAAGATAATGACGTCATTTTTGTGAAACCATCAATAACCAAAGGAGAATAATGTTGTATTCAGAAGCGGATGTAATTCACACTATAATCGGACCTGATTGAGGCAGATGGCTAAATTTAGACGGCTGCATAATATGTATTGTCTTTGCAATTTCGTAGACTGTGTTCAAAAGGTGCCTTATCACCATATTAATATCATCGGTTATAAGGTATTGTTATGTAGATGTATTCTTACCCTCTCCTTTTGTCTAGCAGTCCTAGCCTGCAGACTGTACAAGTGTAGAGACATCTTCCAGTATCAGCAGAGAGGGTAAACTCATATGATAA
>JAOQGN010267069.1:0-10290 GCA_027564295.1 Himantozoum antarcticum | reverse complement strand
CTTCCAAGTTTTACTACTAAAGCTCCGTAAAATTTTTGAAGGAATTAAATATTAGCGAAAGTAATTTTTGGCAAATTTTCTATCAGCGAAATTTGCAAAAATTATATCCAACCAATAATTTCTTGCAGTAGGATATTAAATGCATCCATGTGCTCCATAATCCTATTTTGCTTGCAATGATATTCCACCATACCGATCTTTGAAGATACATGTAAAACAAATAGAGCTCCTTACCAGGGTATCATGTGGTGTCAAAGCCAGTAAGTTTTATTATATTATAATATAGCCTTTCGACTCCCAACAACAGATATTGCAACTATTTAGATTATACCACATTATACTATTAGACTACAAGATTATGAAATTCTATTGGAGTAGCCTATAAGTTGCCACAGAGACAGGGTGTAACTATGTAGCAGCCCACACTACATACATAGGCCTAGGGACTTGGCATAGAATCGTCTATCAGCTGACCATTTGATCATAATGCAACTAATAATAATAATAATAATAATATTGCTGTCCGTCTAGTTAGACGATGACCGCATCACATGTGTTGCTGCTTAGGTATATTTCTTTGAGAGTGGCAGAGGTAGCCTAGAACTCATTACACTCCCGCTTTGGACACGGCCAACTTAGCCCAGAGGGACAGGTGCACAGGGCAGCACGTCCGGAGCTGACCGAGCCAGTGACAGCTTTTCACTTCTCCATTTTTTCATTAGGACATAGGTGGGTCTTCTACGTGCTTGCGGTATTGTTGCAACACACGGGGCCTCCAGTGTTTTAAGTCCTGATCTGAACAGACCCAGCAAATACAGGTTAGAAGTTGGCTGAAGGCTTTAGCAACTAATGCAACTACTCTACCACTAAACTGCCCAGCTCACCCGCACATGCAATAAATAGGTCAACCTGCCAATCTAATGTTATTATAATCGTTTTTATTATTATTTATGTTTATTATAATAATGGTGTATATTTTCTTCCTCACTCCTTATTTGTAGACTATAGTTCTGAATCAGCCTCTGTATACTAAGTATGAGATAGCTGTCATCAGTGTTAACTCGGTAGGGGAGTCAACAGCTGGCCAACAGTTTATTATCGGCTACAGCGGAGAGGGAAGTAAGTGCATGATATATCATTTATATTGTAACCCTAGCCCAGAGTAGTCCGTATTTAGAAGACATCAGCAATCAATGTTGGTATAACTGTAGATATAATTCCTGTTCAATTTGGTCACCTTGACTTAGACCTAGATATTGGGAGTGGAGGTTCTGGTCACAAGCCCAAAATTGGAAACTTTGTCTTAGGCGCGCCGGTCGAACTGAAAAGTAATTCTACCCAACTATAAAATTGGAATATTTATGTTCGGTTAATTGATGTCAATAAATATATTGCTTCAGTGCTTTAGAAAATGACTGCATCACATGTCATACTGCCACTACCTGTTGACAGTAGCAGAGGTACGAAATCTTCCGTCTCCGTATACTTCTCCACCTTGGACACGTCAGCTAAATCCAGAGAGATGCACGGCGGATATCAGCAGTCTTCATCTTTTTCTAGTTATTGACTGCATGATGTAATAAATCATAATCTGTTCATTCATTATGATATAAATTATGATTGCATTGTGATTATGATTGCATTATGATATAAATTATGACTGCATTTTATGATTGCATCTATAAAATTACTTTATAGAGATTTTCGTAATGTATAATTCAGTGATAAAAAGGAGAATTCTATTATTTTTAAACTAGAGTTGCTGTAGATTCACCAATATGTACTACGAGGTTGGTACGTACGATGTTTAGTAATGTACTAGTTGCTAATTCAAACTTGTGTCTGTCGAGTTCATGAGACAGCTACCTACGATCTACCCCAAGACTTGATATGCCATGTTAAAATTACTTTTTATTCTTCAATCTGCTTGTTTCGGAACCACCCCAAAGGGTTGGAGCGACTAATACGACATTCGTATACATGCAAATACATTCAAGAGCGCAAACGTTCATTTAAGAGAATGATCTTCTCATGTATTCATTCCTTGTATGCCTCAAAATATTGCAGCTCTCAGTATTGAATTAAATAAAGAAAGTTGGTGCGTGATTCTCGAGCAATAGTCCGACCACTTACCCTTATTGCAGAGGGAGCCATGCGGAATTGGGAGACATAACCCATGTATGAAAGGTTACTCATAATATGAAATGATTCATAATGAACAAGTGGCATTCATATGGTAAGACATTTCTTATTTTATTTGAAGGTGTATTATATTCATATACTGTAATATATAATATATGATATATTATATATTATATTCATATAATATATACAATATATTTAATATCATAGCACATTACAGTTTTTAACAAGAACACAAGTTTCAAAAGGTGTTTTGAAACATATACACTCCTTTATCCTAGCATGTCTTGGTATACAATATTATATTGCACTTTATAGACCCCAAGCAGGTAATAACAGATTTCAGAGTGATGCGTAACTTAACCAGTGGTGAAGAGTATATCTATTCTGATAATGCTACGTTTATCTGGTCGGCAGTTGACGAGTCCGACATTGTATCTAATGGCTTCTTCCGTGGTTATATGGTATGTAAATTATATGGTATGTAAATTGCACCTCTAGTTAGACAATGACTGCATCACACCATGCAGCTTAGGTTTACCTTTGAAAGTGGCAGAGATAACTCGCACTGTGGAATCTGCCAGCTACATCTAGGGGATGCATTGCACAACATGTCTGGAGCTGACCGAGTCAGTAGCAACTTTACACTTATCACTATTTCCGTTAGGGCAGAGGTGGGTCTTGGTAGTTGCAAGACACGAGACCTGCTGTGTTTTAGGTCTAGATTCCAACAGACCCAGCAATTACAGATGAAAGGCTTGTCAAAGACTTTTTACCAGAATGCCACACCCGAGACTCGAACCTCTAACGCTTGGATTGAAAGTGCTAGCCACTTACAACTGCCCACCCGGGCACCAAAACATATACTGTGCATAGTGTTTTTTTTATATGCACTATATTTCGGGGATGAATTATAGAATTTTTCTTCAACAGTTTGTTTGTTTGAATTGATCGGATTTGACAATTTATCACTAGTATATGTAGGTATAGTAAATACCAAAGATTTGGAGAATTGCAACTCTTACTGGTATGAATACTATTTATTTAGCTCCGCCACAAAATGTGTTGGATCAATGCTATTCATGGTGTTTTCCAAAATTTGATCGATCACATGACCTTGCTATGTATTGTCCAATCACATGACCTTGCTGCATATTGTCCAATCACATGACCTTGCTATGTATTGTCCAATCACATGACCTTGCTGTGTGTTGACCAATCACATGACCTTGCTGTATATTGTCCAATCACATGACCTTGCTGTGTATTGTCCAATCACATGACCTTGCTGTATATTGTCCAATCACATGACCTTGCTGTGTATTCTGCCCATTTCTGACAAAACAGTATCAGCCCAAAATTTCAAAAAGTGTTTTTTTGTGATTTCTTATTTGTTTAATGTCCTAAGAATATGGTATGAAATTTTTGTTCCTGCTAATTAACCACAAATTACATTTTTGTAATGGTCATAACACAATATCAGATGAAAACATTATAGGAATTTCCGACAAAACACAGCATTAATGATATAAACATTACAAATCAACTGATTGTTATTGTAATGATGAAAGTGGCTCAAGTTTATGAGTTGAACAAAAATGGTTGATGCAGCCCATTATAGTATAATATATAGGATACTGTGTTTGTCAGAAAAGCGTCTATGCAGGCTCTGCACGAAGAATTTTTGACTAAACAAAACATCCTAATAAGTTACACCAGAAGCAACCGAGCCGTTTATCACCTATACCAGATTACCAGTGGATGCAGAGCATAATTGTGAATCCAACAATATCAAATTAGTAGTGTTTGCAAGGTAAACTGACCGAAGGCAACAGTTTGAACTGTTTTATCTGTCCTCAACAATTTCAATTTCAGCTGATGTTGTGTTTTGGCAGAAATGGACAGTATTCTCCAATCATATGACCTTGCTGCGTATTGTCCAATCACATGACTTTGGTGTGTTTTGTCCTATCACTTTATTGTACTGTCTGCTTTAGATTCAATACACTAAAAATATCAATGCTGAATCAGATGAACACTTTGACACTCGATCCATCTACATTGTGTTGAGGGATGTAAAGAAGGAGGGCCAAGATCCTAGTCAAAGGGTGCTTACGCAGGTAACTATAGCCTGAGACAGACGCTAGAGTCTAAACTAGCACTAGACTAGTACTAACCTAGCTGGATATCTTCCTAATCATTCAATGTTATACTTGTATTCTACTTGTTTATATTATATAATTATATTGTAATACTTGACTGTACGTATTACCATTGGTGACATTAGATTGATTTTTTGAGAAAGTTTCAAGATTTTGTTCAGCTTCCATTGTGGGAGCTACCTGTTAACCATCCATCTAGCCACATACCACACACCTGCCTGTTAACTACCCATCTAGCCACATACCTGCCTGTTAACTACCCATCTAGCCACATACCACATACCTGCCTGTGAACTACTCATCTAGCCACATACCACATACCTGCCTGTTAACTACCCATCTAGCCACATACCACACACCTGCCTGTTAACTACTCATCTAGCCACATGCCACATACCTGCCTGTTTAACCACTCATTGACTATTCAGCACTGATTATGCACCCACAACGGCAATGGAGTCATGTTGACCAGAACGAACCAGTTTGCATCTATTTTGCTGTTGGGTGACTGTAATATAGCACTGAACGTTTCTGTCTATACATTGTGTCTATATGTATATTTATCATTATCACTATAGGATCACTATAGGATCACTAAGATCACTCACTATAAGATCACTCACTATAAGATCACTCACTATAAGATCACTCACTATAAGATCACTCACTATAAGATCACTATAAGATTATATATATCACTATCCATTGGGACCCGGGTTCGAGTCCCACCACTGACAAAAAAAGGGCTTTTTTCAAAGCTCTCTGCCGGATGTGTTGGGTTACGCCGCATAGACTCATTCAATGCCAAGGTGCCCACCGGTAAAATGAGTAATCGTTAAAAAGCCATGAGTTGTAATCTTCTCATGGCTCCCGCGTGTGCAGAATACACGGCTACTTACGACCAGCCGATGAACTTTAACTATTTTTTAACTTTGTATATTTATGTATGCAGTATAAAGTACAATTTATGGTCTTTCATTAGAATGAATATGGTGCTATGGAACGTGATGATGGCAC
This sequence comes from Himantozoum antarcticum, assembly GCA_027564295.1. Classification (NCBI taxonomy): domain Eukaryota; kingdom Metazoa; phylum Bryozoa; class Gymnolaemata; order Cheilostomatida; family Bugulidae; genus Himantozoum; species Himantozoum antarcticum. The sequence goes on along the minus strand of JAOQGN010267069.1, from coordinate 4,969 downwards.
AGTGTCAGTCACAATAACACATCTACCTGCCAACTCCGATCTCGACTTTAAGATAGCTGTCATTAATAAGAGACGGTATGGTACTCTGAGTAACCCTGTCCTACTGGTCACCACTAAGGAAGGAGGTTAGTGGGCTATTATATTCTATATGTGATGTACAACTTGTATATATACGCTCTGGCTTCCATTTTACTGTATATATTCTTCGACCTTGTCAGGTTTCAGATGAGGGCAACTCCCAACTGATAAATCTGCAACTCTAATCTAACAATGAATAAAATTAAAAATTTGTTCACTGTTGATAAACATGTACAGCGGTGCTCACTTAACTCAAACCTCAGGGGACCACAGAAAAAAGTTTGAGTTATGAGAAGTTTCAGTTATAAAATAGTACATTTTACAGGTTATTTTCACCTTAAATTTATTTTATGGTACATATAAAATATAACGCATTGCGATGTGGCATGGATAGTTAAATTCAAGGACAAAGGCTGTGAATTCCAGTCTATTAAGCAATTCATGTTTGATGGTCGACTATTTTGATCTTATATTAGCGAAAGGTAGTAGAAAGCTCAAATTTTTGTGCCCGAAAAGGTTGAGTTATGAGCAAAAGTTTGAGTTATGTGCAGCAGATTACCATTAGCTGAGCAAGGACTGAACTCTTGGGTTTGAGTTATCCAATAGGTTGAGTTATCCAAGCTCCACTGTATATGTTTCTACCAAACGTATTGCTATATTTATTTCAGTACCATTTGTTCATTTGGATGATTAAGCTCATGTAACCGGATCAGATCTGCAAGATCGTATCAAATGTGATGTAAGAGCATGTAACATATGTAAACAGACGATTGTTAACTTACCCCTATTTATTGGCGACTACCCCATATAAGCGATTTACTTGTATTGGTAACTTACCTTTATTAGTAATTTATTCCTGTTGGTGACTTTGCTCTATTAACGACTTTGATTGTTAGTGAATTGCCTCTTATACAATAATAATATTTGGGACAATCTGTCCACATTCCTGATTTAGCATATGGGTGCTACATGTTCACAAGAAGTTACTCTCCCTCTATCAATGAATACTGATCTGCTTAGAAAGGACACAACTCCACAAAATTGCTATCAACATCTATATCAGGTGTGCTCTCACTCTAAATGGTTAGTGTTAGCATTCTCTCACTTTGTATTTTAGTACCTGGACCCGTACAGCAACTGAGCATCATTGAGAATGGACCTACACACGTCAAGCTCACCTGGCAACAACCCCTTGAGCCCAACGGTGAACTTACACGGTATATGATTGGCTATAAAACATGTAAGATCTCATTCTATTTGTGTATTATTACACTGTTTTCGTTAGTTGACTAATATTCACTCTTAGATGGCTGACTGCAGACTCTAACATTCCTTCTTTCATTCCTCCATCATGTGCACAGTCTCTACATATTATTGGTGCTGGCCTAGTCAAATAGTTGCATACATTTGAACCATCTGACTAGCAATCAACTTGCAATTAATCAACCCCTTGATTGTTTGCAAGTTGATTGATTGCAACTTGCAATCAATCAAGATGTAATTGAAATTCTGATGATTTTGTAATAACAATGAAAATAGTTATTATTGTTGACTTTGGATTCTTGTCAATAGGTATTTTATGTTAAAATCAGACTTTGCTTGAGATGTACCAAATATGTAGTAGAGTAGAGTAAGGGTTCTTCCTGTTCTATAAGTAGTAGTTGTATTGAGATACTAGAGTATCAAGATACTTCCTGTTCTATAAGTAGTACTCTAGGTACTCTAGATACTCTAGATACTTAGATACTCGAGTATCTAAAGCAGTTGTGTTAAGATACTAGAGGTGTCCATACACATGTACTGAGATAACTACTATTGCTGTACACGGGAGAACAATTATCTGTGTTTTGTACTGTGAGGAGATGTATCGAACAATGCATTTTATATAATGTTTTAAACGATGGTGATTTAACTCCCAAACATTTTCATTGTGAGGTTTGTGGTAACAACTGCTCCAAACAATTTAATACCCAGGTTGTAGTTAACATCTGATTAAACTATTTTCATCAATGCTATGAAAAAAAACCACTGTATTTAACTCTTTCACTACAGACTTATTTTTCAAAATTTTACATGCCTCACTTGATTTCAATATTCTGAGAGAAGTTGCATAGCTGGAGCTTTGAAATATGAATTTTGTTCACAACAGAATTGTGCATCTTATAATCCTATTCATGGGTTGGGTGTGGGGTAGGGAGTGGGTAGGCCAGGTAAGTAAAAAAAAAAGAGTATTTTCAGATTCATAACCGGTGAATGTTGAGTTTGGCACCTAGAAAATTGAAACCAAGCTTATTAGAATCCTCTCAGAACACTGAATCTAGTAAACCTGGGTGTGGTTGCCTATCATGCATCCAAGCCTACTAACTGACAGCAATAACTTAGCTAATTTGCTAAAATTTTATTATTTTGTTATTATTTTAGTGTATGATGTAAATCAAAATTAGTAAATTGTGTGAGAACCACTAGGCCTAGAGATTTAATTATTTTACCATTGGATTTCCTGGCAAAATCTGCATAGAATATATATATTCTGCACTTCACTCCCGACCTCTGAGTGCAAAGGGTAATTTGAAATGCATATGTATCATGCGCTGACTCAAAAACACGTTATAATTATAAATTACAAGCCGGATTTTATGCAAGTTCAAAATTTGAACTGCTAAAGTAGCTTGTTTTCTATTTTTTTTTATACTTTCGTTTGTCTAAATTCCCCCTCTATCGATTGCAAACAAAATTATTTTGCTAACTCTATTCAAACTCAAGATATCATGACTTTTGTACGGGCCGCGAAGATGACAACCAAAACCGGAAAGTCTAAAAATCTAAGAATTTTGCCAAGGCAAAAAATTGATCTCTCGACTCATTATTTCTACATGGTGTCTGGAATGAAATTCAAGGGGTAGAAGTTGGCTTTACAATGAAACTTAGTATGGCAGTCTAACACAATTCTAATTGAAGTTATTTGAATTTTAATGGGGGTCGCTAGCCGCACCCGCAAATGGCGCACGCTGCGCTGAACGGTAGCGAAAGAGTTAAGTGAGTTCTAAATTTGAATCGAGCTAAATTTCAATTGATTTGTTTATATTTTTTGTGTGGCTAAATTTGCCCCTATCCATTCCAAGAAGAATTATTCTTCTACCTCCTTTCAAATTCAAGACACTATGACTTTTATATCGGCCGCCTGCACTAAATCAAATACAAGAAATATGAAAAATTAAAGAATTTTGCTAAGGCAAAAATTTGATCTCTAAACGCATTATTTCTATGTATTGTATTATAAGAAAGGACAGCTCCACGTATTGGCTTCATAATGAAACTTAGAATAGTTGTCTAGCAAAATTCTAACTGAAGTTATTAAAGTTCTAATGGGTCGTAGTTAACCGCAACCGCAAAAGCCGCTCACTTCCCAGAGACAAAGAGTTCAGCATCGGAGAAAAGAATAAAATTCGATACAGTTGCTAAGCCCTGGCCAGACCATCGTTATGTTGCTTGCACACGAGAAGATAGGGTGTGAACGAATGTGTGAACGAATGTGTGACCTTGCATAACAATGCCACACACAGCTAATGATTACGTTCGGGTGGTGAATGTGACTTGCAATTTTGGCCAGTTCAACCAATAAACCAATAAAAAAATGTATGTTAATAAAGTTGAATAATTTATAACGTTTTTTTTAGATCATTATAAAAATTGCAAACATATTCAATAATTGTTTTATTTACCCCCAACATATTTTGATCGGGGCTCCTGACTAATCATGATTACTCAAATATTAGCGGAGATTAATTTGAAGATTAACTAGATTAATTTATTTGATGGTGATTAATCAATCGTCCTGTAACACAATGCATATTTGATCTACTTTTTTCATATTATTATCATAATAAATGCAAATTGATGGAACTCACTGAAGATGAAAATTTAGATTAATCAAAGATTTACTGAAATACTTTCAATGTTAAATTGTGATCTGTTAAAAGTTAAAAACAATGTTTTTAACGATTCAAAAGTTTTTAATCGTTCAACAACCCTAATTTACACTAATCAATATTTCTAGTTTCAGCCTTTAATCAAAAGAGATTAGAGTAATTCCATATTAGTTTTCCAATTTTATCGCTATTATTTAGTTATTTTTGGCCTTTTGGGTGCTTGATCCATGTTTGCTTTGTTTGCTAGTAATACCGATACCAGAAATGCAGATAAAAATGCAAACAGTAACTACAAAGAGAAAACATGCCGGCAGGATCTGGCAGGCTAGATATGCACACACATCACCACAGTTGCTGTACAAACAGGCACCGCACTGGATAAGAATAATTTTACTACCCAGTACAGTCAAGAGCCAACTAATTTATTAGCTTTTGACGTGAAGTCTCATTTGAACTGCATACCTATTATAATACGTATTAGCATTCTTCGTGTACATTCAAATGCATTAGCCAAATAGAGACGACTACCACCAGCTTAAAAAATGCATACCCTAGATCACTTTTAAATTCATGCACTTATGTTTTACCAGCTTGTTGGAAATTGTCTTTTCACTGCATTAAAAGTTTCGCGGGAGGACAACTCCCGCGAAATCAATGCAAACAGCAAAATATCTACACCAGACTTACTGCATTCTACATCTATGTTGATTATCATCATTTATAACTAATTTCACCATACCACATCTCAAAGAGGAAATAAAATAAATAATATCGTACTAGTGTCATGTATTTTCATTTACTTAGTTACTTTGCCCTCACGTAGTGCTTCACTGCTAGTTCACTGGGGGAGGGGTACCACCCAAATGTGTCTTCACAGTTGTCACACTTAAAGGGATAGTTCACATTTGAGACTATAACTGGTGCATTATTGCCATTACTGTGTTCTTGCTAGAATAAATCTG
>JAOQGN010266847.1:0-10291 GCA_027564295.1 Himantozoum antarcticum | reverse complement strand
TGCCGTAATTCCATTCTTGACAATGCCTGCTTGAGGCATCGATTCACAAGCCTCTCGAGTCAAAAGTCGAAAGAAGTATTTTGAAATTCAGGTGAAGTTGAAGTAGAGTCAAGTTTGAACGCTAAAATATAGAGTAGAGCGGGGTTGGAGTCCCCAATCGGAAGAGTCAGGAGTCTGGTGGAAGTCTGAAAAAAGTGACTCCACTCCGACTCTGAAGTAGAGTCAAAGACTTGGAGTGTACACCTCTGGTCCAACCCGGAGCACACGAAATTGCAAACCCTTATTCAATAGCTTAAATGTTACTTCAGCTCAGGTCACACGATTCCATTGCGAAACTAATTGCAAATTACGAAATACTGGCAGTTTTGCGAATTGCAACTGGGAATTTCGGTCATTCGCTCCTATTATACAAAGGTCAAACTTTGACCTTTCATTGGTGGGAATAATTTTAACTACCTTGTGCTATTAGTCTATACTAGCTGACTATACTAGCTGACTATACTAGCTGACTATACTAGCTGACTATACTAGCTGACTATACTAGGATTACAAGTTGTAGTAACAGCACAGCCTATACTAGTAGTACTGGCCAGTACTGCTTATGCAATTTCATCTTTAGCTGTGTGCGGTACTGCATGCAAACAAACTCCTTCATTTCCACTCTGCATATGCAACAGAATTGCTCTCGTGTGGCCTGGCTTTCGTGGCTACTAAAGGGAAATCTTTGTGTTGATAAGATATTATCCAACATATAATGTGTAGATCCTATAAATATATCAATGTATGTATATAAGGTAGTGATACGCTTCCACTAGTCTAATCGGTCTAGAAATTGAGTGTATATCTGTGCTTGGCAATCTATTCCTGTTGTTTTCATGCTTGTTGCTTTAAAACGTTGCTCAGAGGCATTTAAGCCTGCTATAGTGGCATTATCAAATTATTCAAAGTCAGGGCCGTATATAACAAAAAATTACACCCTACATTTTCAGAATTTTACACCCTATATTTTCAATCTTACACAATACGTCTTAATTTTGGAAAAAATTCCACTTAAAATTGTTAAAATCACTGTAAAATTGTAATTTAGAGGTTGTATCACTAAAATGCCCATAGAAAGAGTTCTAATTTAGTTGGAAAGGTGGGGTTTTCACCATTGAAAAGCTAAGAAATTCCTCTACAAGATGAAATCATACACTACGAATGTCGTCGTGTCGTGACCCGTATATATGCCCCTGATTCAAGTGTTGATCTTTTGCAATTCTCATGTACTAAAAGATGTCTATGTTAAATATTATGTTTGTTGTTGTTTAGGATAAGGACACATTGCCCACCTCACAGACTTGCTTCTTTCAGCTACGTATACCAAACTATACAAGCCAGCATGTGATGGCTGAGAAGCTGAGGTATGCCATATTAAACTGTCGTAGCATAGACATGGATAACTACATGCTCACCAGGAACTCAGACAACACCATGGAGGTGGAGGAAGATGAAGATTGATTGCAAGCATAAACCAAGATAGCTTTAGTATTATAATGGAACTTTATAGTATAGTTCTGACCATAATACAACTGCTCGGTATGCAGTAACATTTTTTTGGTTGTGAGCTTTTAACAATTTGCAAGTTGTCTGCTTTAGCAGAAACATCCTAAATTGTGGAACATTGAATGCTATATTAATTCTCAGTCCAGTGTCATTGCTAGTGCTCGACTACTCTTGTAGCGATTTTAATTTATCAATTTATTTTATATAACTTTGACTTGAGCCACAAGTGGTTTGACCACTCCAATGGTTTGACCACTCCAATGGTTTGACCACTCCAATGGTTTGACCTCTCCAATGGTTTGACCTCTCCAATGGTTTGACCACTCCAAGATGGTGTCTGTTAGCATTATGTATCATTGGATCCCCGAAGAGGTCCGCACTCATTTATGTTCATTCACTGCTATAGTTTATGTGTCCGTTCTATAGTCTATATTCATATTTTTATTTAATTTTTGTGTTATTCACTGTGTACTCTTGTTGAAAGTTGTGTATTCTCGTGCACGCTTTATGATATAATTATTCAGCTTTTCTACCAAACTTGCACCAGCTGTGACCAGGTGTTTGCTATGTCGGCAATCAACTATGATTCAATTCTACATTGAATTGTATAGGTATTGGTAATATATAGGTATTTATTCTTTGCAAAGCAATTGCTCCATATAATATTAATATAGCATGTTTGTTACTAGGGAATGTGGGAGTGTTTGTAGTATAATAACATAAGTAACTTGTGAAATATATTATGCAACATGAAAATTATAATTGTAGTCGTTCAGAATTTAATTGTTCCTTCATCTTGTAATGCTATGACTCGTTTTGTAGTAGGTACAACGATCTTCCATGGATTTGGCTTAGCAAAGAAGTCAGGTAATGGTGGAGGAGGTGGTATGGGTGGGTAGGCAGCCCCTGTGTTTGTAAGCATTGGCATTGCCTCATTGCGGGACATATCCGCAGAGCCTGGAACCTGCAGAGTGTTACTTGTAGAGTATGTCGTCCAGGCAACTGTAGCCGGTGGCGATGGCCAGTTGTATGAATGGGAACTTTTCCCACTTCCTGCCCGTATTTTTCTCCGTAAAATGTTTAGATTTGGAGTTATTTCTATGCCATAGTCTGTTTCTATTGAGCGGGATCGTACCAGCTTGGGTTGCCCAGATGCCTCATCAGTTATTGCCTCCCCACTTTCATCTGCTATCAGTATGACCGGATGTTTAGTTGAGTTGCGTGGAGATGGTGAGTATATGTGGGCATCTTTGGTGGGAGAGTGTGCAATGCTAGCTGAGCTTTCCTTTATCCATCGCTCCGTTCTAGATGCTCTGTCTGAATATTTGCTTGCTAATCTTTCAATCTTCAGAGGTTGTGCAGACTCAAATGCTGCCACAGGCCTCTGTAATATTATATCATGCAGAGAATTTCAATTGTTACAGCTTCGGTTATGAAACAGAAAGGAATATGCAATTCAGTGCACGTGCAGTTCAGTGTAAGTGTGTGCAATTGTGCAATGCATATGTGCAATTGAATCAAGTGCACTGTCAATTCAGGAATGTGCAATGTTTCAAGTACAATAATGGATGAAGTTATTAGCGGATAAGTGTTGTTTTTTATTATATAATACATTCATGCAAAACCTTCAAATTGTAATACTAAAATTCCAAAAGATATCCTTGAAGAAATTAAATGTTGGCAGAATAAATTTGTTGTGAATTTTCCATTACCGAAATTAGCAAAAATTCATTCCGGCCAATAATTTTTTCCAGCAGAGCTATTAAAACCATCCGCCTCCAGGTTTAATTATAAATTAAAATGTAAGCGATCATGATGAATACTAGTATATAATATTATTATATATATACTACCAATGAATCATATTAAAATTAATTTCTACTCTTACCTCTCGGCTACGAGCGATACTGCTGGTGATTATCTCCCCCTTATTCTTCATAGCATTATGCCGAATCTTTCCTCTTCTTGAATGTCGGCCATGTGTGTCCCATAATCCAGAGGCAGTTACTAGGCGTCGCTCCCTAGAGAACAGAAAAATAAAGCATATTATTGCATATTCATCACTGTAAAATTGCTATTTAGAGGTTGTATCACTAAAATGCCCATAGAAAGAGTTCTAATTAAGTTAGAAAGGTGGGGCTTTCACCATTGGAAAGCCAAGAAAGTTCTCTACAAGATAAAGCCATACACGACATGTCATAGTGACCTTTATATACGCCCCTGCAACTGGTTACCCTGTTAACCCGCATAAAATGAATCCAGGACTGTTTGAAACAAGGTGTCCGTGGATAGCACAATTTGGGCAGTAGACAGGAAGCAACTATATGCCCCAATGCAAAAACCCCAAACACAATTTTCAAACACTCATTTTCGAAACGTCAGTGTGAGCTGTCCGTATTCCGCAGAAAGCGCCCGCATGGGCAGCTGGCCAGTGACCAATGGAGGGATAAACAGACAGCTTTTTGTGAATAATTTTGCCTGTGAATAACTTTTTTTTGTAGTTGCTAAGATTCATTGCTTTTGCACTCACTATAGATCAACTACAGCCAAGCAAAAGACAAGGGCCTGAAAATTTGTTTTAAGGTTGGCTTTGCAGCACCATCGGCAGACGACCACCATGCTAACAGCAATTCACACTTAGAGTAGACATATGAACAATGGTAACTTTCAAATTTATTCTTAATGTAATACCAGCTAATAAATATGGTCATATATTATAATTCAGTTTGCAAAAACCTGGCTATTTATTTTTGAGTTTGATATTGGCTTAGCCTTCAAATATTTCATTTCTGTACAAACGTATCGTGTCAATTCTTAGAGCTGTAACAAGTCACTGTTGACTCGTAAGCTTGATAACGTGAAAACCGAAAAACCTGTGGCTGCTGCAACCTAGCTTTCTGGTAAACTGGTTTGCACCTGACTTTGTCTTCCAGGTTATTACTTCCACTTCACTTCGGTGCAGCTATTGGTATGCAAACACTTTATATACAATGTTGATATTATAATGTGTGGCTATTAGGTGTCGGATGTCGAACATAAGATAGATAGAGTTCGAACATTAGCAAAGATCTCCTTTCTTTATAAAACTTTGAAATATCCTGGACTAAAACATTTCATTTTGGTTCCCCAGACAACAGACAACGCAGTAATCAAATTCTGAATTGGATATTGACTTGCAAGTCATTACAAGGCTCTGACTTTGAACTTGATGTGCCTAATGTTGACTTGCCGGCAATACACTTTGTAGCTACTCTACCAATATTGAGATTGATATTTTTTATTTTTGTCTCAAATATAGGTTTGTTATACATATACAATGCTCAGAATAGGTACTGACTGACCACCATGCTAGGTCATAAAAAGACACCGCACTCACACGGTCACACCCTACCTTACCGTATAATTTGTTATACAGTGCTCAGATAAATGGAGAATAAAAAGTGTACTAAGAAGTTGTTAAAGTTATTATTATTTATTTATTACTATAATAATGTTTTACCTGTTTCTGCCAGTGTAACCACTGCTTGGTGATATGGAATATAATATAGAACATTATCAGAAGAAGTTTGTACAAATTGAAGGAATATTTTCATTATTTATTTAAATACATGAAAATGACAAAAATTCTACTTTCTACAGTAATTCAATATATGAAGCAGCATTGATTATCATTTACTATGATTGAGTTCATTGTAAAATATAACAGTAAAGTACGCCTACATTGAATAAGGCAATTTATTTTGCAGTAACTTTCCTGTAAATAGAGTAATTCTGCGGTATTGCATCTACATAAATAATTTTTCTGTAGTTCCTATTTCTTACAGTTCGAGCAATTCAGTCTGTTTACAAGGCCTCCAAAATAAAAATTTAATGTGTTAGCATGATGATAGCCAATCCGGAATCTGAGCCAAGAAAGTATAAAAGGAAAAAAAGTTTACAAAAGTTCGACTGCAGCTCTGACCAACTCCAAAAAGTAGCATTTTTGTAGCGATGTAAAAGTAGAAAGACAGTAGATAGCTCATAATAATTGATCAAGAGATATATTCTCCCTCAGAATCGGCAGTATTATAAAACTATTCTCATTGTCATTTTGCATGACTGGCATTATACCAGCTCGAGTGCCACTTGAGAGATTTTACATTAATTATTGATCAAAATTACATCAGAAGGCACCTTGTCTCAAATTCTACAAGAAAATGTTTCATTTCCCCTTTGAAACACTTAGTCTGCAGACTGCAGAAAGTAGGACAACCCCGAAATCATTAAAATAATTGAAGCCGCAATAACATTGCTATAAATGATGTAGATATAGATAATGATATAGATGGTGTTTAATTTGATCGATAAAAAAATTGTATCCAACAAACAGCAAATGAATACTATAATAATATTGGACAACGGTTGAGTTATATGAGGGAAGTTGTATTCATATCGCCAGCTCTTGCTGCTTTATGTAAGAGCCGCTACTTTCCTGAATGGTATCAAATTCCATCTGGTCACCTGAGCCTCCCAATTGGCCTACAACCATAGAACAATATAACCAGTGATAACCAGTGATAACCAGTGATAACCAGTGATAACCAGTGATAACCAGTGATAACCAGTGATAACCAGTGATCAGTAACTATTTGAATACAATCTTTTCATTGCACAGAAATTATAAACATATTATTATCCAAATCACAGATTGAAACAGTGAAGGTACTTATATAAATCACACTCAGCTCATAGCGCATTCTAATATAAAGGTATAAAAGAAATAACAAATAATATGCTATTTCTAAACATTGCATTATACGAGTTTATGCTAAACATTTTTGAAATTGTATACTTATTACTTAATATATTGTAGCGTACAAAATGTTAATTTCATTATAACGCAAGCAGACTTATACAGCTTTATTAAGACATTTAACTAAACACACAAAAAAAATCAAATTTAAAGTACCATACTCTATTGGATATATCATTTGGAATATTGGATATTTCCCATTGGTTCCCATTGGATGTCATAACAACCACCAAAATAATGGCATACGCTCCTAAATCGGCCAAAGTACCAACCAATACTGTGAATTCATCAATTCTCAGGCAATTACGTTACTTCGAAGATCGAAGTTTATTTCAAGCCAAATGCTTACATATTTAGTATTTATCACACACGTACCAGATGCTCTCCTTTGTACGCAATGAGCTTCTTTAAATATTGAACTGTATGATATTTGTGCTGGTTTGAAAGTAAAAATAAAATGTCAAGGCGCAATTAAATTAAACTGAGAGCATCAATTTTGGTATTCTATCACGTCAAGGGTAGTAATCACAGCCTATAATTTTTCGTTTCATCAGATTGGTTTGTGAAAAAGGCAACATTAAAAACACTCATCTTCTAATCACTCCAATAGGCAAGCATCTGTAGCCCTACCTCCAAACTGCTATCCCTACCTCCAAGGCTCAATTATTGAGGGGTCGAGTGGTGTGGTAGGCCCCTTCGCAATTGCGCCCTACAGGTACTTCAACCGCAGCAATAACTCTAGAACTAGCTCTACATAAAGTCACAAAGGAAGGAGATGTGAATGGGAAAGAGTAAAATCGATGAATCATCTAGAAATGCATTAGCAGTGACTCCATATACCTGCATCTATTATTATAGTGATGTTATTTGCTTGTGTTCTTCACCGATTGCTATATTGTCAAAGCTTCCTGGAAATTTTAATTGCCATGGTTATTGAGTAAACATTAAATGGATTCACAACTCATCATATTATTTCAAAACAATATTTTTGGGAAATCAAGGCATACGCTCATGGAAATTGAAATAGATATAATACATCATCAGTCAAGTTATTGATTGCTATTCGCTTGTTATCTGCCAAAACATATGCATACAGCCGAGTAGAGACGCGAATATATTTACCATATGGTAAACAAAATAAACTATTTGAAAATGATAATTCAGGTTGAAGTTGAACTGAAGTTGAATTATTGGTTTTTAGATGAATTAAACTAATGCCTCTAGTTACTCTTTATAATTACACTTCAGATCGAATTTACATTTTTAGATAGTTAACCGTTTTTAAATAGTTAACCATAAAGCCTATCATCACTGTCAGGATGTCCCTATGAGGACAATAAGTCATATGGTTGAAATATTGGTTTTAAATATGCTATATTACCTTCTAAATAGCGTCTGCATGTAGTTACTCTTTATATAAAAAAAATATTTGGAAACCTGATTTTTTTTTTTATAGCGAATATACTTAGTGATATGATCATGAATATTCACATAATAGTACCTAGTAATAGGGAGTCTATACGGTAGTATGTTAATTGATTGTCAAATTTTTACAATGGTCAATACTTATATTCTATGCTCCTTAGCAATTAGATTACTATGTCAGAAATCGGTAAAAATGCAACCAACATACAAAGTTAACCCGAATATAGTTAGTTGTCTGCTCTTCAATTTCTATAGCAAGTGTAGGCAACTCCAAAATCTTACAAATTTGGTTATTACTAGCGTATATTTTTATGCCAAAGTGCCAGACTGTGGACAAGAGTCGCATACCAGCTAGGTTATATTTTTACAGTCATGTGCAGTGGCATGTACGGTGTGAGTGAAACAAGAGCGTATGCAACAAAATGGGAATCTGTGCCATACTGGAAATACAGCGCTAATATACATGTACATTAAACCAATTATAGCTGTTGTGAGTTTTCAATGCAGACAAGGAAACCGGTCCTAATCTAGTACATAGTGAGCTACTTGTATAAAAAAAAAAATTGGAAAACCTGCAAATTCAACATATTAGATATTTTTTATTAAATAGTATATTATAACCACAATGTAGTGATTGGCTGAATTATATTTAAGAACCAGTGATAAATTTCCAGTACATCAGTTTTTCACAAGGAACTAGTATGGCATGATACATAGCCCATTAAAACGTGTCGTACAATTTTGATATTTCCCTTTTCCTGTAACTTTCGTCATTCCAGCTAAGACTGCAGCTGAGTTACTAACCTGAACTTTTCTTAGGAATCATACGAGCAGCCATATACGTATATAGTTTAGCTAGTGCCGCTGCCATTGCCAGACACACACCAAATACAGCAACAGAAATTATAACGGCATCAACATCCACCTTGGGCTTTTCTGCAACTTGAATAACAAAGGGAAATTAAATTAAACTGAGTGCCTTCTTTAAAAGTCCACCGTTCTAACTACTCAATGACATGATGCTGGTCTATATGTTGAACTAAGATGAAATAGCAATAATAATTATGTCACTTTCACTTGCATACTATATGGCATATATTAGAGTCCGACAGAATCTCTACACAATAAACATAACTTATTACTCCTTGGACACTTTAGCATGCTTGAGCAATGAACACTCTACCCCACAGCTGTCTATTCTGTTAATAGACAACTCTGCCATACCCTACCAAACTTATAAAAATAGTGTACTATACAGAATTCAATCCTGCAGCTTTGCAACGGCAAGTCTGCTGCACTAGTTTACTCGGCTATCTAACCACCTAACGGCAAGTCTGCTGCACTAGTTTACTCGGCTATCTAACCACCTAACAGCAAGTCTGCTGCACTAGTTTACTCGGCTATCTAACCACCTAACAACCTAACATTAAACATTCAATTCAAATTTCTTCCTTAAGCAAAGATAAATTGTAGTACATTATTTTCAATTTGCAACTTACTTTGGCATGAGTTTGAATTTCAGTAACGATAACAAAACTGCAATTCCTGAGATACATGCAGCTATTTTAGTTTTGTTTCCGTATATTTCAATTTTCTAATTTCAATTTCCACCTCTGCTTATCATTAGTATGGCATAATATTGAGTAAATTATTTATTAAATTTACAGACCCAATACCAACCCAAATTTTGAGCATAGTTGTTATTGATACTGCATTTAGTACTCTTTCCAGCGGATGATATAGTAGCAATGTCTGTTCCAGTGAAATTATTGGTAGGCTTGATTGAATCGTAGATTGAGCTTGAACCGCCAGCTGTAAAGATAGTACAAGTATTTTATGAAATGTAGTAACCTATAGCATAGCAGATTTGATATGGAGTAAATATATGTAGGCCTAAAACTGACGAGACCATTGAGGCTCATAGTTTTGGTTAAAGTATAGGTATGGCATGTCTTCAATCCCGGTGATGTGACAAACTACACTGCACATTACTGAATCTGAGACTGTTTGAAGCTGCCATTTCAAAACGAAATGTTTGTTGGTGAGACAACTTGGGCGATAGTTGGGAGGTAACGATAAACTCAACCCAAAACTCCAACCGCAATCTTCAAATACTCATTCTCTACACACTACAACACTGAACATTTCTATAACTAATTATCAACAATATTATAATTATATAATATAAGGCTATAATACAAGTTATATTACAAGGTTATAATACACGTATCTAAGATAATATAAGTTGTAAACTAATATAATATAATATAATATAATATAATATAATATAATATATAACCAATAATGGATAATATATTATAATATAATAATATATGGATATGTTATCATGTATTATCATGATATAATATATGTTATCATAAATTATTAATACGAATAAGTTTTGTTTTTTTATTGAGTTTATTTCACTTTAAATCTATCATAAAAAAATAGCTGAAGCGATTTAATAACATAAAAGTTAATCAAAAGATCATAAGTAAAAAGCTGTGAAACAAGGATTCTGTTAAATAT